>MU853199.1:0-13165 GCA_033085395.1 Xanthoparmelia taractica
TAATTTTTTAAAAAAAGTTGAAAAAAAGTTGAAAACGACTATGTTCAACAGATACCACACCTTTCCGACCCGTAAATATAAACTTCGCGGCGAATAGATATCACTAACTTTCTTTTCTTGATAATACTCGATATATATATATCGAGTACGCAATAGTTATTAGTGAAATATATCGTCGATTCTAAATTTCTAATAATAATAGCGATATTACTTTTTTTAATTTCAACGTATAATAGAATTTCGACGAAAAATTATCTATTAATTAATAATATAATATATTTTGAATTTATATAGATAATAACGCTTATTTTTAGCTAGAAAAAGAAGACTATTAATATAATATAATGCTATTTTCTAAAAGCGAGCTCGGTTTCTAATCTTTACTCTACGATTAATTTAATAATAAAATAATCTAAATTAACGAAGAAAGTGATAAAGTTTTTATCGTCTACTTTCTCTTTAATAAATAAAGTTTCGTTTATTAAAATAATTTAAGTAAACGACAAGATTTGAGATATAACGTTAACTTCGTAGTTTAAAGCGGATTTTCTTTTCGTTATTCTTCGATAATCTTTAAGATAATTATATAGCTAATTTTCTAAAGGGAAATTCTTATAATAATTTCGATATATTCTTATCTTTAATTAATTAATTCTTAATAAAATAAAATTTAATATAATTTGAGATAATATAATTAGCTTCGACTATATCGACGAATTCTTTATTTTATAATACTTATTCGCCGAGCTATTAATTCGATTTATCGTCGATCTAAGTATAATACTTAGTATTTTTATAAGTTAAAATAAGAGTGTTATCGTAGATGAGAGAATTATTTCTTACTATATAAATCGTAGGAATCTTTATAATAGACCTCTATCGGCTATCGAGAAGAAGTAAAATTATTATCTTATTAAAATTATCTTATTAAAAATTTAATCGATTATCGCTACGTTCTCGAAGATATAGATTTCGATTTTCTCGTAATCTTATATTATCTCTATTATAATTTTATAGTCGCGAAGTAAAATAAATAGATTAACGAGATAGACTCGAAGCTCGATTTATATTAATATTCTCGATTAATATTATAATAACGAGTTACTTATTCTACGAGACTATAACTTGTATCTAATTCTACGAACGCTTCTATGGCGACTATAAGAAATACTTGTTTTAATCGTTATATCCTTTCTAATAAAAATAATAGATATTTTATAATATCTAATAATCTTTTTATCGCTTATAAGACGATAGTAAATAACGATTATCGTAGAGATAAAATAATCTATTTAATTACTAAGATATTTCTTATAAATAATACGTAGATTATCTAAACGAATTAGACTACTTATTACGTTCTTGCGATTGACGATTATTTATAAATTTCTAAAGATCTCGCTTCGCTTTTAATTTCTCGATAAATAATATTATTACTACGATCGAATTTTAATATCGAGGTTTTATTAGACTTAAGTTGACTAAATATAGCGATCTTTAACTTCTAAAGTGATTAAGTAGAGTTAAATATTCTATAAGTATATCTATAATTTTCTTTTCTTGATAGTATCTTCGAGAATATATTTCTTTATATATAGCTTATTTATTATCTTAATAATACTTATCTTGAAATATACTATTAATTACTTCGTGAAGTTTATTAATAATATATTTCTAAAAGTCTTTCGCTTGAAATCGTCGATTTTCTTAAGATATTAATTTAATATTAATTCTCGAAAATAGAAAGATAAGTTCTCTTTTACGATTATCTCGTTAATTAAAAATATATAAGTATAAACTCTTTTATTAAACTTATATGTTAAAATATAAGATAGAACACTTAGTTATATTATTCTAAGTGTGCTATGGAAAATAAGTGCGATCTAACTAGGTGAGGTCACGTAACTTAGCGTTTATCAAGCCTTGGCATATTACGTAAGCACGCGACCCAATTTTCAACACTTCTCTTCGCACGCTATCGACCCTCTACTTAAAATACGAGATTCGAAGATCACGGCTTAAACGCCGAGTAGCTATTGTAAAGCTAATATATTTATTATAAGTACGGGTCGAAAAGGTGTGGTATATTTAATGGTATGGGACCAGTTTTTCAAATATTATATCGAAAGATATAGGATATCCCATACTCCCATTGAGTTTTTAATAAATATATTACGTAATATTTTTTTATATTCTAAAAATACGTAAAAAGCTTAAGCGAACGCTTATGTAATTATAAAATTCTATAAATAGATTAAAAAGATATAATTTTTTAAAAAAAGTTGAAAAAAAGTTAAAAACGACTATATTCAATAGATACCACACCTTTCCGACCCGTAATTATAAGAAGTAAATGTAGGATAGCAATAGTGAAAAGAATATATGTTTATATTCGTTTTATCGTCTTATATAAATTTTCTACTTTTTATTAAATAACGATTTTTAAAGATAAAAATTTCTTATTTAATAAGTATATATTAGATTTTTATTAAATCACGATCGAAGAATATATATAAAATTAGCAAATAATCTAATTAAAATATAAATCTTCGTCGTATATATAATTAACTATAAGGTCCCGTAGAAGTTATTTAGAATAATAATACTTAACAGTAGTAACTAATTGTAATATATATTAGGGCGATGCGCCTTATAGTATAGGCCTATAAAAAAAGTTTAATATCGAGAACTCTTGCTTGCTATAGTTTATAGAAATTAGGCGAGATATCGCTCCCCTAATAAAAGCTCTTCTACTTAGGATTATGACCGACGTTTCAACTCGATTAGAGATCGAAACAACTCGAATTTATTTTTGCAAAGGCTCTTAATAAGTTTATTAGCTATCTATTTATTAATTAATATATACTTAAGAGTAATAATATTAGCTATAACTTATTCTCGCCCGTAGTAATATTAAATATCTATATACTTAATACGAGTATAAAATTAAGAGTTCTTAATTAGCGCTATAATATCTTAATTATTATAATAGATAATAATCGCTTAAACGCATTTAATATTAAGATTAAGTTAATTTAGAAGCCCTCGCAATTAGACTATCTTCTTTATAATTCAAGTTTAATCGATATATTCGACTTTTTAAATTAAAAGAGCGATCATAAATTAACGCTACGAAGATTGATTAATAAGTGTATTATTTATATTAAAGACGTAACTTAAAGTAAAATATCGTGTATTTAAATCTTTCGCTTAGTTTACGTCTATGTAATTATAAGCGACTTTAAATCTTCTCTAAATATAAGCTATTAATTCTTAATATTATTAAGATATTAAAAAATTCGTTTAATAGTCTTTTAATAAGATTTATTAAAATTTAAATCGTATCAAGAGATTATTAAGATAACGTATATAATATCGAATTAAATATCTAGTATAGCGTATATAAGAGATTTAATAGCGAACTAATAGATAAGTTAATTCTTTTCGATAATTATAAAGTTATTATTAATAATGTAAAATTTATCGCTAATTACAGACGTAAGAGCTAGCGCTAAACTTAATATATTATGGTTCTTAAGAAATTTTTAATATAATTCTTTTATCTAAGACGAAGAATATAATTAACGCGATTTCTAGTAATTAATATATCGAGATAATAGATATACGAATCTAAATTAATTCTTAAACTTCTTATTAAACATATTCTTAACGATTTAAATATTCTTCTTATTAAAATTAGCGAGAAGAATATTATTTATATAAATAGCGATAATAATAATATTATTAATAAATATTAAAAGATTAATAGCGATAGATTTAAAACTTAATTTCTTTAAGTAGATAGTTAGAATATTATATTAAATTCTAGGCGATTACTTCAAATTATAGAGTATCTTAATAAGCTTATATATCTTATATAAATAATCTTTTAAACTTTATTATATAAAAATACGATTTTTATATTTATTTACTCGAGTTACGGGTCGAAAAGGTGTGGTATCTGTTGAATATAGTCGTTTTCATCTTTTTTTCAACTTTTTTTAAAAAATTATATCTTTTTAATCTATTTATAGAATTTTATAATTACATAAGCGTTCGCTTAAGCTTTTTACGTATTTTTAGAATATAAAAAAATATTACGTAATATATTTATTAAAAACTCAATGAGAGTATGGGATATCCCATACCTTTCGGTATGATATTCGAAAAACTAGTCCCATACCATCAAATATACCACACCTTTCCGACCCGTAAGAATAAGAATTAATCTCTTAGCGCTAAAGTCGCTATAGCGACTACTCAGTCAAAAATCGCTCGCTATTTCATCTCGTATATTTTAAGCGCTTATAGTCTTATCGTCGACTCTAAAGTCTTATTTAATAAATGCTATAAGTCTATAATGTCTACGTCTTTCGATAGAGCGTAAGTTACTATTCTTTTCACGATAGCGATTATATCTTCACTTTAGATTCGTAACTGCGTTTATACTTAGCATCTAACTTACGATTTCTCGATATTTATTATCTTCGAGTTCTTTAAATCGCCTCGTCCGATATATAAATTTATCGATAATCTAATAATTATTAACTTCGATAATATTAATCTAAAATATAAGATTAATAGCGTTAAATATATATAAACTCTTCGAGATATATAATTAATATCGAGCGATAATTATAATCTTATTTTTAAGAGATAATTAAAAGAATAAAATTACTTTCTCTCTTTTATTTTAAGCGATCTCTCTATTAATAGTAAATAAATCTTCTTTAAACTTATAAAAAATCGCCTCTATATCTTAAATATTTAAGAGAAAATGCCTCTAATATTAGTAGTCGTAAATAAAGATATTTCTATCTACGATAAGTCCTTAACTAAGTTTAACTTAACGTCTTCGAAAACTCTATTCGAAGCGAATATTAATCTCGAAGCGTTGCGAATATAGCACTTACGCTATAATTATTTAAGTGTTTAAAATCTTAAGAAACTCGCTAAGATATATATTAAAATAAACTTTTCGATTTTATTATCGAGCGATATCTACGAGTTATACTCTATAGTTAATATAAAATAGATATCGCATAAACGATATATTAAGCCTAATAAGCACGAAAACAATTTAATTTATAGTAATCTTTAAAGTTTCTTCGAGTTCTTATATAACGATTATCGATTTATAATAATCTTTCTTTACGATAAAACTTTACGCTCTATCGTTTATCTCTTATCAAATAAATTTAGTGAGATAATTCTTATAATCTTTAAGATATTTCTTAATAATATAAAATACGATAATTATTAATATATACGTTTGCGATTCGATTGCGAAATAAAATTCGATAACTATTAGATAAAGACTTTTCGTATATTTAAAGACATTATTTAAGAGAAAACTATCTCTAATAACTCTTAAATAAATAATAAATCTAAGCGCCTCGGCGTTATTATTTAGCGTAAGATTAGCGCGATACTTAAAGAAAGCGATCTCTTATAAAAGTATTAATCGAAATTTATTCGCGCTATTAATATTTTACGAAATATTTAATTAATTATAGAACGCGATATTATCTCTCACGAGATATATATCGAATCCTTATTCGATATATTATATCTTCGTATTATCGAACAAATTAAATATTATTAAATTGTGCTTCGGAGCTATATTTAAAAGAAGTATTAGAATCGCGTTATTAAGAGTTAACTATTAAGCTATAAAGATAATTTTTATTATATATTTATATTTAATAACGAAGTTAAGATCGTTATAAATATTAAATAAATCGATAACATTTTTTTTAAATTCACCTCTTTTTAATTAAGCGACGATATCGTTATTAACGTTAAGATTATTAATTATCGCTATAAGCGAAGAATAATAAAGAATTAAGAATACTTTTTATTCTTTATCGTAGTTTTAGAAAAAAAGCGTTAAAAATAAAGACTTATAATTATCGTTAAAAAAGAAATTCTTAATTTTTTAAGCATTATTAAGATTAAATTAATAAAGATAATCTCGTCGATCGCTATATAAGCGATTAACTCGAAGTTAATAAAAGAATTATCTAAGATAATTAGCAATAATACTTCTTTTATAGTCTCTACGCCTTTATCTTTAACGTAATTAGCGTTAATCTCTTAATTAATAACTCGCTTAATAAATAAAATAGATTTAATAGTAACTATTAAATCGTTCGATATTTAAAAAATAAATAAGAATATCTTATTAGATTCTCTCGCGCTATTAATTAAAGTTAATTTCTTAAAATCTTATAAATCTTATATATATAAAAAGATAATAGTAAACTCGTATATAAAGATATATTAAGAGCTTATTATAAGTAATAAAGTTAAATCTCACCGAGTTAATAAGATCTAAATCTTAATAAATCTCCTCGTTAATGCGTATATCTTAGATAATCGCTAAGTATATAAACTTAAGCGTAAATCTATCGAGGAGATTATTCGATATAAAGCGCATTAAGTTATTTAAGATTTTAAATAACGAGAAGAAATCGACTTCTACGAAACCTTTATCTTAATAATTAGATCTATAAACTATAAAGTTATCTTCGTATTAACTATCGTTCTAGATTAAGAATTCGAGTAAATAAACGTTAAAATCGTATTCTTATACGATAAAGTTTAAAAGATTATCTACGTATCTTAATTTATTAAATTTATAATTAAAGATTAAGAATATAAGATATATAAACTTATTAAGATACTCTATAATTTAAAGCAATCGCCTAAAGTTTAATATAATACTCTAACTATTTATTTAAAGAAATTAAGTTTCGAGTCTATCGCTATTAATCTTTCGATATTTATTAACGATATTATTATTATCGCTATTTATATAAACGATATTCTCCTCGTTAATCTTAATAAGAAGAATATTTAAATCGTTAAAAATAAGTGTAATAAAAAGTTTAAGATAACTAATTTAGATTTATATATTTATTATTTCGATATATTAATTATTAAAGATCGCGTTAATCGTATTCTTCGCCTTAGATAAAAGAATTATATTAAGAAATTTCTAAAGAAGTATAATATATTAAATTTAGCGTTAGCTCTCACGTCTATAATTAGCGATAAATTTTATATCGCTAATAATAACTTCGTAATTATCGAAAAGAATCGGCTTATTTATTAATTCGCTATTAAATCTCTTATATATACTATATTAAGTATTCGACCCGATATTATATATATTATCTTAGTAATCTCTCGATATAATTTAAATCTTAATAAATTTTATTAAAAGATTATTAAACGAATTTTTCGATATCTTAATAATATTAAGAATTAATAGCTTATATTTAAAAGAGATCTAAAGTCGCTTATTAATTATATAGATGCGAATTAAACGAAAGATTAGAATATTCGATATTTTACTTCGAGATACGTCTTCGATATAGATAGTATAGCTATTAATTAATCTTCGAAGCGTTAATCTACGATCGCTCTATCGACTTATAAAGTTAAATATATCGATTAAACTTAAATTATAAAAAAGATAATCTAATTACGAGAGCTTTTAAATTAACTTAATTCTAGTATTAAATACGCCTAAGCGATTATTATTTATTATAATAATTAAGATATTATAACGCTAACTAAGAACTCTTAATTTTATACTCGTATTAAGTATATTAATATTTAATATTATTACGTGCGAGAATAAGTTATCGCCGATATTATTACTTTTAAGTATATATTAATTAATAAATAGATAGCTAATAAACTTATTAAGAGTCTTTATAAGAACAAATTCGAGTTATTTCGATCTCTAATCGAGCTGAAAGATCGGTCGTGATCTTATCTATAGGAAAGCTTCTATCAAAAGAGTATCTGTTAGAGAAGCACTATCGCCTTACTATTATCTCATAGATCTATATCATAAGACATATCGCCCTAACTCATATTACAATCAATCACTACTGCCAAGTGTTAATATTCTAAACGACTCCTACGAGGCCTTATAGTCGATCGTATACACGTCGAAGACTTATATTCCAATTAGATTACTTGTTATCTCTATATATATTCTTTGATCTTAATTCGATGAAAATCTAATATGCATTTATTAAATTAGAAATTTTTATTTTCAAGAATCGTTATTTAATAAAAAGTGAAATTTTTAATATAAGATAATAAAACGAATATAAGCATATATTCTTTCACTATTGCTACCCTGCGTTTACTTCTTATAATAAGTATATTAGCTTCACGATAGCTATTCGACGTTCGAGTTATAGCCTTCGAATCTTATATTTTAAATAGAGAGTCGATAGCGTACGAAGAAGAGTGTTAAAAGTTAAGTCGCGGGCTTACGTAATATACCAAGACTTAACAAACGCCAAGTCACGTGACCTTATCTAGTTAGATCGCACTTACCTTTCATAGCACACTTAAATAATATAACTAAGTGTTCTACCTTATATTTTGATAGATTCTTCTTTTTAAGACGAAGACGAGATTCGTAAGCTTTATATATTCTATTTAATTAATATCTTAATAAAATAGAATTAAAAAGCTTCTATTCGAATTTTAATCGATTATAAAGATTATAAATTCTAAAACGAAGATTAGTAATATTAATTATTAATTAATTAGTTTTATATTTAAATAATTTCTATATGATCTAATTAATACGAAATATAGAATTTAGAATAATTCTTATTAGTAATAAAGAATTAGAATTAACGAGATAAGATAAAAATATATTATATAACTAA
Source organism: Xanthoparmelia taractica (assembly GCA_033085395.1). Classification (NCBI taxonomy): domain Eukaryota; kingdom Fungi; phylum Ascomycota; class Lecanoromycetes; order Lecanorales; family Parmeliaceae; genus Xanthoparmelia; species Xanthoparmelia taractica. The sequence goes on from MU853199.1 coordinate 8,703, forward strand.
ATATCTAAATCGTTAAAAAACTTATAGATATTAATATATTTATCGATTATTAATAGATAATTAATCGAGTCGCTCTTAATAAATAGCAAAAAGAATATTATAATAATTACTCGATATACTTATATAATAATAATATTAAATATATACTAAGTCGAGATAGAAAATAATCTATTAAGTAAAGTCGTCTCTAGTTTAATAAAGTTATAACGTCTTTTATAAGACTTCGATATAGATATAAGTATATATTCTAAGTATAGTAGAATAAAAATTAAATAATTATAGACAATTCGATATTAAAAAGCGTCACGTGAAAAGAATCGTTAAATACTATTTTAACGAAGTCGCGTTATGAATCTATAGTATATTTTAATTCTTTCTCGAGACGTCTATTAATTAAAATCGTGAAATCTAAAGCTTTATTATTGTCTTTAATAATATTAAATAATTAATTATCGATAAATTAGAATAAAGAAAGATCTCTAAATATTAAATTGCGTTATAAAATAATATAATACATTAAGACACGCGAGTATATTATTAAAAAAAGAGTATATTAACGTATTTAAGACGATAAGAGTCGTTTTATTTATAAGAATTATAATTAGCGAAAATCTTAAAGATTTAAATCTTTTAAAGCTAAGTCTTTAATTAGAGTATTATATAGATACGCTTAATTAAATAATAATTAAATTATAAAGAGATTAAAGATAAAAACTTTATAAGAATATTTAATTTATATAAGATATTAATAATAAATTTATAATTATAGAAATAAGAAAGATATTAAGACTCTTAATTAAATATTATTCTCTAAGCTTTAAAATCTTCTTAACGAAAATATAGCTTTTCGATTATTTAAACGATTTTCGTTTATTTTTAATAAAGAAGATTCGAGAGATTATTTAATTGTATCTTGAGAGCTATATAATATCGTTATTCGAAGCTCTAAAGACGATTATTAGCCACTTATTAATAAATCTTTAATTCACGCGTCGATATTTAAAGAATATAGAAAATATAATATATTATATAGAGTTTAGATTAATTAATTACAATTAATTATTTTTAAAATAAGAAGCGCTTTCTCTCTTAATTAATAGTTATATTATTATATTAAATCTTCTTCTATAGCGAGAGAGTATCTCTCGAATTTAAACAAAGAAATAAAAATCTTTAATTATCTTTACTCGACGATATTATAATTCTTATAATAATTATTTTTTAATATATTCTAAAGAATTATATTTTTAAGTTTCTTTATATTAAAGTATAGAATAATAAGAAAATCGAAGATAAGCTCTTTATTATTACTTTATTACTTATAAAATAATAATTCTTCTAAAAAATATATTAGTATATTAAGAAAGTCTAGCGAGATTTAAATTAACGGAAAAAACGTATTATATATTATTTAATACGATAGCGTGTACTAGAGATATATCTTAAAATAATAAAAAAGATATAAATATTCTCTAAGTTAAATAACTTATATAAGAATTTATTAAATAATATAATCGACGAATCGAGCTTCGTAAGCGTCTTAAGAGAAGTTATAAAATTTAATAATATTAAATTACATAATAAATAATCTAAGCTTTATAGAAGATAACGAGAGAAATATATAATTTATTAAGAGATACTCGATACGTAAAATAATTATAGAAAAAAATCGATTTAATAAGCGATAATTAGAACTCGAGTTTTTTAAATAATATCCTTCGCGTTACGATAAATAGAGAAAATAAGTAAAAAAGATTAAGCTTTAATTTATTATCGATAACTTTATTATAGTCAATAAGAGAAGAAGCGAAATACGAAGACAATAAGTATTTATTAATTAATAAACTTATATTAAATAAATAAAAAATATTAAAAGTATATAATATAATAAATAAAATTAGAAGAAAAGATCTCTTTAATTATTAAGTAAATCGAATAAAAATTAGTAAAGTAATAAATATTAATTTAAAGCTATATATATTATATTATTAAAGATTACTTATATAAGCGATCGTGAATATAAAATTATTAATATTTTTATAAGTTATCGTAATAGATCTTAAATAAGAGACTTTCGTATATACTTATAAATTCTCGTGTCGATTCGAATTAGATACTTTATAGGTATTATAAAAATTAGCGATAACGTTTAACTCGAATAAACATAGTAATTATAATAATCTTAAGTTTCTTAATATGTATAAATTACGTAAATCTTTAAGAAAATAATTAACTCGAATATTATTAAGAATTTATATAATTCGTAAAACGTAATTAACTTAAATAGTAATTATTTAAATTTATTAATTATAAAGTCTATAAAATTTAATTACTAAACTTACGAAAAGAATTAAATATACGAAGATCGGTATTAAAAGTCCTGGATAGCGCTAAAACTCTTGATATTCTTGGTAAATGCTCTAAATATTCTAAATATTAATGCTTTGCATAGTAACGACGTTAATACTATACATATGAAGTGCATATATACGAAGTGTATGCATCTATGTATAATTCATGTATTCGAGATATATAGTAGCGATATACGTGCTATACGTATATTATATCGATATTAATATTAAGTATATTAATATAGAGAAATAGAGAGAGAATATAAAGACTTCGTATATATATCTACTCTATATAGTATAATAAATAATAATATTCTTAGTTTTCTCTAATTTTTAATAATATATCTAATGCTTAAAGCTTTAATTATAACGATAAAATTAGAATTTAGATACTCGCTTTAATCGAAGCTAATATTGCAATTAAGATTATTATTATAATTATTAAAATATCTTATTAAATCGTTGATTATCTTTAGAAGCAAGCTTATAATAGAGAATATAATTTAATTAAGTTTAAAAAACTTCTCTTATTATATATTACGAATATTCTTAAATCTAGACGCTTTTTAATTATTATATCGAAAGTTGAGAGTGCTATATTAATCGTCGTAGGAAAGAATCGCTATAAATAAGAAAAGATCTCTTTTATACTAATTACTAAGCAAGATTTATTATTAATAACTATTCTTAGAATTTTAAAACGTAATAATTTTCGACTCTATAAGATTATTAAAAATTCGACTCTTACGAAAGCTATAATAAAAGCTCGATATTAATTCGCTTATAATATTAAGATTAAATTATAAAAGATTAAAAAAACGTGATCTAAAATAACGAAATAAATATTATTTTAAATTCTCGTCGAGATAGAGTTTAAATAAACGTTAGTCTAATAAGATCTTTATTAAATTCGCTATATAACGTCGTTTTATAAAGTTATAAAATTATATTTTAAGAGTATTTTTTTTTATAATAAAAAGGATTTATATTATATTTAAAAGACTAAAATCGCGAAGAAAAAGAAGATATACGTCGAGAATCTCGCGAGAATTAATAAAGTCTTGAAGCTCGAGTATAAATTAACTTAGAAACTTAAGATCGATATACGATATATAGACTTACGTAATCTTCTTTATAAGAAGTCTAAATAAAATTTCACTGCGAAGATTAAAAAAATTATTATTGAGAAAAAGAAAAGAGAAATCACGTGATATCGATATTAAAAAAAGGGTTATATCTTTAGAATTCTCGAGTTTTTCACGCTTATTAGATATAGATTTTTATTTTCAAGCTTCTAAATTTCGCGTAGAAGTGTAAGTTAAATAGATTTAATATTATAGTTATAAAGAATAAGATCTCGATATATACTTCTAAATATTAGAAACTAGTCTTTATAATTCTTAATATTCTTAGAATACTCTAATACGATAATTCGTCGAATCTTAATATAATTAAATTATATTAACTTTAAATAAAGCGTTAAACTACTTAAAAAGATATATTAAGAACTCGAAAGAAGATCGAAGAGATTTAAAAGTATTATTAAGAAGTAAAACTTACGTAAGCGAGAATTCAGAAGTAGATAGAACATATGCCTAGATATATTGCTAAATTATTCGTTTACGAGATAATAATAAGTATCGAGAGAGTCGTAAGAGAGAGAATATACGATTCTATAATTCTACTAAGTGAGTAAATAAGTATATACGTAACTATATAAAATATTATCACTAAGAAATAAAGCTATTTAAGAATTTGTTAAATTTATAGAAATATTAAGAAGATTAAGAGTTTTAGCGCTATTTAGGACTTTTAATATCGATCTTCGTAGATAAAAACTATTAAATATACTAAATCGTGCTAATCGTGCGAACCCTACGAAATTCGTGCGGAAATAAACTTTTTAGATTTGCAGGTAAAGAATCTAGATCGAAATAGCTAATATTCCGAGATCGAAATTAAGAAGATTGGTTTATATAAGATACTTATACTTAGTCTAATAGAGTAGCTTAATTAGCTATAATAATAGCTTATACTATAATAATAGCTTATACTATAATAATAGCTTATACTATAATAATAGCTTATACTATAATAATAGCTTATACTATA
>MU853199.1:13265-119266 GCA_033085395.1 Xanthoparmelia taractica
ATAATAGCTATCTTATTTCGCTAAGCTTTCGAGAAGTTACTAGCTATAGTAGTAGATATAGATACTTCTAGTAATTTAGATATATTCTTTACTAGCTCTATAGATATAGCTTTTATAGAAGAATTTAAAAACGAATCTAAAGACGAATTTAACGACGAATCTACTAGGCTAACAAATAGCGATATATTAAATAATAAATTATTAAGAGATAAAGTTTAAGGGGTAGCACTAGCAGTGCTAGTAATAGTAGAGTCTTCGAACTATCGACGTAGATAATTAGTAGCTAATTTAAAAGTAAGAACGACGTATATAATTACTACTATATTAATAATCTAATTTTTAGACTAATAATAATTAAGATCTAGTACGCTAAGTTCTTACTATAGCTAATAAAGATACTTCGAAAGTAACTCACTAACTCTTATTAGTATTCTTAATAAGATAATAAATTACTTAGCGAATAATATAATAAATAACTATATTGAATTTATAATTAGAAGTAGCGAAGTCTCTTAATTATTAAGCTAGAATAATTATTTTATAAGATACTAAGTTAGCTAGATTAGAATACTCGACGAAGTCTTAAATAAGATTCTTAATAACGATAACTTTCGTAATAGAAGCTACTAATAACGATAAAGATAAGAAGAAGAAGATTAATACTAGTATACTCTCGATTAAGAAGAGTAATTAGTAATAAGATTAAAGGAAGATTTTAAAAGAAAATCTTTAAATAAAGCTTAGAGAAGTAACGTAGTAGAATAAGAAGTAAGAATAATAGTAGAAGAACGACTAGATCTAATAGCTAATATATTAAGAAATTAATAATACTAGTATAAGAAGCAATTAGACGTTACTATTATATATTATAGTTATAATAATTAGTTGAAAGAAGGATAATAAATTCTTACTACGAGATCTAGCTAAGTAGTAGTAGTAGCTTAATAGCTTCTTTCGAATCGTCGACTTTCTAATCGTTAAGTAGAAACGAATCGTTAATTTGATAGATATCGCCGATTTCATAATAAATATTTATTATTATAATTATAATTATAATTTTTATTTTAGTACGAGAACGACTTTAGCTTATATAATAATTAAGAATCTTATTATATTAGAGAGAAGTAGAAAGAAAAAATTCTAGACTTAAGAATAATAGCTTCTTATAATTAATTTACTATATAATAATTATATACGAGAACGTATACTTTCGTTATTCTTATTAATACTATTATAAATTATAATATTTCTTTTTTCTCGATATAGTATTCTCGCTTTAAGAAGAAGCTTCTTAGTATACTTAGTATATAGCTATTTGAGAAATCGAATCTTCGAAAGAAATAATTAATTAATTCTTTATACTTAAATAATTACTTAATATACATAAGTATTTATTATAGTGAGAACGTTATTTTATTTCTATTTATAAATAGTTATTATAAAAAAGTTATTATTAAATAGCTATCGAGGTTTTCGATAATAACCTTCGCGTCTTAAAGAAGAAGATAAGAAAGTTATTTTATATTAATAAAAATAAAAATACTTTAAGAGTATTTAAGAAATTTAGTATCTTTTATATATACTTATAACTTAACTTAATATCTATAGTATATATTTTCTCTAACTATAAAGACTATAACTTTTTATTATTCGTAATACTTATTATTTATTTACGATTCTACTTAGTAATTCTTAAAAAGAGACTTCTTAGCGATCTACTATTTTGTGAATCTCTAGGACTCAGAAACATATTCTTCCATTGACTTGACTATAACAATTAGACTTCGACGAAGATATTCTTCTGGCTTAAACCTTCGCTCGTGTAATGAACGGGTGCCGTAATGCTTCCGCAGGCGTACATCGTTTCTCGGGATTTAGTGATAGACAGTGGTCCAGTAGATCCACGAAAGCATTCAAGTCCCTAATCTCACCATCATTTATACCCTTGACATTAGCCATCAACCTGGTTCTGAGGTCACGTGTAGGCTTGGAAAAGCTCATGATTCGAACAACGTCCTTTTACCAAAGTCAGCTATCTGTTTCTCCGAGCCATGAGAGGCTGGAACATAGAGCGTACCTTGCCCGTCATTTTATCCTTTTCCACGCTTCTGAAGTTCAATAGATCATCAAAATGATAGGCGGCGAATTGAGCCTTTCGAAGTATTTTATGACTGAATTTACCTCGGCACTCCATGATTGCCCGTAGCATTTGATTGTTGCTACGGCCTACGAACAGGATTTTTCCGGTGTAGAGCTCGAAAAGGGTACATCCGATTGACCATATGTCAATTCCAAAATCGTAAGGCATTCCAAGAACTATTTTTTGGATCAGTTTTCCTGTCTGTAGCGGTGCCGAAGGCCACATACTGATTTCCGGGGCCCGGTAAAATCGACTGACAAGGTACTGCGTAATTTCATTTTCAGACGCATCAGACGCGGAACCAAGATCGCAAATTTTCAACACGTTGCGCGACTCGTTGACCTTCAACGAGTTAGCACATTCAATTCAATAGTGTAATAACTTGCCACTCACAAGCACATTGTCCGGCTTAAGGTCTGCATGAAGGATATTGCACTTTCTCAAGAGGCTCAAACCCTGGAACATCTGCTGTGCATAGGCCCTGACCGCTTTCAGATTTATACCCACATCTCTCCCAAATTTCTTCAAGACTTCGCGTAGGTTGATGCTGATTGCGTTAGCCTTGAAATCGGATGGTAGACTGAAGCGATACACATTGTTAATTACCTTAGATTCTCAAAGACCATACACAAGTGATTTTTGTGTTCAAAGACCCGTTCAAGTCTTATGATGTGCTTCTTGTCCTCTGGATCTGCGCACGAAAGCTTCTGAAGTATCTCAATCTCCTTGAGCCCAGCCCTCTTCCTAGTAACAAAAAATCTTAGCACCGCGATAGCCACGAGATGGTATTGCCCTTACATTGTCTCATTGTTCCTAATAAGCTTGATAGCTACGAGGCGCTTGGTGTTTTGATCGGTTGCTCGTACTACTCCCGAAAACATCCCCTTACCTAGATTGGACTGAACGTGATAACGCCCATCGAGAAGTTCGCCAAGTATGATTTTGTAATAGCCTTCTGAATCATCCCAGTCATCAAGCATAGTCATGTCCAGTGCTTTGGCTTGATGTAAGGGTACAGCTTTGGCAGCTTCTTTTTCTGACTTTCGCGATGCGGCCGGAACTTCCGCAAACATATCAAGCCCATCATCATCATCGGCGAACATGTCCAATCCATCGCCGGCAGTCTTCTCAAAGGAAACTTGAATATCTGCGTCAGGTATCAGGACAGCTTGGTCTACCGTTGCCGTCTCAATATAAGCCCTAGAGGGCATCTCATCTTTACGATGATGCTCATCATGGCGCATCTTATCCTCTTGCATATCGATAGTGGGATCGTAATCAGCGGCAGAAGGCTCGCCCTCCTGCGAGGGGCCGCTCGCCACGGCACTGCTGTTAGCAAGGTCGGCATCGTTAAGAACAACCAAGTCTGTAGGTGACTCCTGTTCTGATGTGACCTTAGAGGTAAGGAAAGGACTTCTTGGGGCGGACTCTTATCGTTACATGTTAGTGGTTGCAATCAACCGGTAGCAACAAAGCTTACCTTGGGCAAGAGTTTCTTCCGGCAGCGCAACGGAGTTTGGCGTCAAGGGCGTAGAGGTAGTATGTAACGCCAAAGCCTGAACCAGTAATGGTGTCGCCTGACCTCTATGCCTAGCCTTGATGGCCTCGCGACGTTTGCGGCGCTCCTCAATTAACGTGGCCTCATCAGCTGGCTGCGTAGTTGTGGGTTGCGTTGCTTTATCCGCAGTGATGCTAACTTCCTCCGTAGTGCTATCATTGCCATTAGCAAATTGCGGCTGTCAAGAAGACGGCACCTACTCAATTGGCGAGCTACTCCGTTTCCCAGCAGAATTATCAATAAGCTGTATCTGATTGATTCGAGTTTCAGCCTCTCGTCTCAATTGTGCAGCAGCAACTGGGGAGTGACCCCTATCGCTCACTGACTGTTCTCTCGAGAGCCTGCTCTGGCTATCTCTATACCCTCTATCGCCTTGCTCACGCCGATGATGGTCCCGTCTTGCTCCCACATGACGTTCACGAGCTCCTTCTCGCCTGGAACGGCCATGCATAGGCGACCGGCTCCGCATAGTTGGCCGCTTGTCCGGCAGCCGCCCACTCGCGTCTTGTTCTTCGTAGTGAAAGCCCCTGTTCGGATCATCGGACTTGTTCGGATTATGATAGGATTTGTGCAACCTTGATCTAGAGCCTTGCGGATGGTCTTCGTAGCGGACCTTGAACCGACGGGGATCATTCCGCGACCGATCGTAGTGGTCATCTTCAAGAAGGCGCTTCGCTCCCCAAGCTTCTCTGTAGGGTGATCGAGAATCGGCGCGAGACTTGCGACGCTCGGGAGACCTGATGGGTGAAGGGGATCGAGAGACTGATAAACGTGTTCTGAATGAACGGTCAACGTTGTTGCCTTTCTTTAAAACAATTGCGGTAGTTGCCTTCTCTGAGTCTGATTCGACTATTTCACCCTCAGACGGTGGTGATAAGCAAGGAGAAGACATCATAAGCCGTTGACAAGAGTCACCAGAGCAGAGCCTATCTGTGATTGATTTGATTGTGGATTAGCTACTGATGCCAGACTGTGGTAAGGTTTTCCGCAACCGGTGACATATTTTCCTCCCAACACTATTCACACATCGTCCCCATGAGGCTGTTGCTGAAAGAGTTTTTGTCTTTAAGGACGTCAGTTTTGTCGTTAAATTTTGTGAAAGACGTTTACGTGATCGTGCCGGTGGTGGCTACCTTAGAAAGCGGCTCTGGCGGTTCTTTAGACGCCGGAATAATCTAAAACCCCTGCCCTGCTTTAAAGTAGTGTTGGTCCAGTTGGATACTATCATACTCCACCACCATTGCCCCACGCTCGCCCTAAAATCCTCTATTGCAAAAGATAGTTCAAAAGTCTCCAGTAGACTGTTTAATCATCAAGATGGGAGGAAACAGCAGAGAAGGTAACTGAGGACATGGCGTCAAACATATATGCACAACCTAATGCTGAGTTTTTACCATAAGGTGGTAAGGCCAAGCCTCTCAAGGCACCAAAGAAGGAGAAGAAAGATCTGGATGAGGACGAGGTTGCATACAGAGAGAAGCAGAAAGCTGGTGGGCAATCTGCACTCTTTGTCGACCGATTCATTAATTAATTCGTGCCACCAGACGCGAAGGCGCAGAAAGAGATGGCCGAGAAGGCAAAGGGCAAGGGACCATTGAATGCAGGACAGCAAGGCATCAAGAAATCTGGGAAGAAGTAGTGGATATGAGGTGAGGTGCTCGGCGCTGATATATTACAGCGAGTTGAAGCCTTGAACGAAGCCGACCGAGTTTACCAAGGCTCCTCAGGTCTTGCGGTATTTGACGAGGATATAAATCGATGTCTGCTCATAACTCCCCAACCACAGGCAGCATCGTGAGGAGCCATAATCATGAACTCGTTGAATAAACACATGGTCATCTTACATTCCTCGGAGACGATTGCGGGTGGTCCAAGATCGTTCCGTATTTTACACATGCTAGAACCGCCTTTTTCAGACCCAGAACCCCATTACCAATGGAACCATGCCACATTATTGTCAATGCTTAATTGGTCACCCTTCTGACCCAAATACTCGTGGGTTCATATGCTGCGAATTCATCATCCCGCTTTAGTGCTCGATGTAGCTTGAGACCTGTATCATGCTCATCTTTGACGATCTCTGCAAGCTCCCTACTCAAACCTTCAACTGTCTTCTTAATCTCCTGCCTCGAAGCCATGTCGTATGCAATAGAGCTTGGCTGCACAACGTTTGTCAGCTCGTGGATGACAGTATGCAGATTTTTTCTCCGTTGATGGAGATCATCTAGCTTAGCTTGGAGGCTTGAGATATGAGATGTAGCTTTGGTTTCGGGGGGAGATTTTGGTAGAGGCTTCCGGTGGCCCTCTGGTGTCTGTGTCGGCTTACCCAGCTCTGACGGCGTGGGCTTACGAGCAGTGACTTTTAAGTTGGAAACTCTTGCAGATGGCACAGGACGTTTCCTATTAAGTATTGAATTTGGCGTTGTGGAGATTGCGGACACGGCCGGCGAATACGAGCCCACTTCTGGGGTAGTCGGAGGGCTTTCGTAGGCAGTGGTCGCGTAAGTTGTCGAACTGAAACGACTTGGGGGTTGGTCTTGAAGATGGATATGTTGTATATCAGTATGAGGTTTGCTCCCCGTTTGGCTCGAACCGCGTTCTGTGTCACCATTGTTCAACACAGCCTCGGATGTGATCTGGGGGCATCTTTCTTGCATTTGTTGCAAGTGTGGGATGGGTGCCTCCATGAAAACTTTCTGTGGCACGTCTGGTAACGTTTGCGGTTGTCGGTTTTTGACTTCATCGTTACTTGGGTTGCGCGCGAGAGGGGACCTTGCGTCATCAGTTGACAACCTCGGATTTGAAGACTGGGTATTTCGCCGGACCGCAGACGAGATCACCGAAATGGGAGATCTCTCGGTCATAGCATCTGGTGAAGTGACAGGCTGACCAAGCTCCTTGTCATTAAAGATGATAGATGGTTGGCTTGGTCGATTCACTGATTGATGAAGGGAGTGGCTCGGTGTTGCGGACTCCGCTATCCTGTCTTGGTGAATCTGATCTTGCTGGGATTTATCACTACCCGCAGGAAAGGTGGGAGACTTGCCGGGCGGCAAAGGTTTGTCAAGAAGTGGGTTAAGAATCTTGTGACGTCCGCCGGCCCCCCTCCATTCGGGTCGGACGATGGGTGCATTGTTCAAGTCTCTGCTTGCGACCCTCTTACGCCCAATAGTACTACCGCCACTGATGTGGGTAGAAGTCCCAAAGCTCTCAGAATTGCCGTTGAGCTTGCTAGGACTTGGCTCTGCATTCAATCTCACCGCGCTAGGGGTTGTTTGCGGAGGTTTTCCCTTTTCCCTCGTCGTTGGCTCCCCCGAGTATACATCCCAATGTGTCAAAGTCGAGCCCCGTTCTGGATAATTAGTACTTGGCCGATTCCAGAACTTCCGGGTCTTCTTGGCGACTGGTATGTTACTGTTGAACCTGCCAGATACGAAGACGGGCGATCGATTTGCCAAAGGGCTTGGAGAGTCTGATACGGGCGAAATGTCTGGGCTACTTCTTGTGCCTTGGCCGGTGTCGGCGTCATTCAAGTGTGGAGATCCTAGAGGCGAGATGTCGTTAGGGTAGAGTGATGAAGACCTAATTTTATGGCCGTTCTTCTGTGTCGCATTATCATCCAGCTCCGGTGAAGGTTGGGAGTAGATTGAGGATGCAGTAGGTGCTTCGGATAATGGTCTGCCACCGGAAACCTGCAATTTGTTGCTTCTCATGTCAGCCTCGAATGCTTTTTGGTTGGAGCTAAGTACATACAATGGTATTGCTGGTAGACTTTTGAGCACATCTGTCGTTCGCTTCCTCCCAAAAGCGGGCCTTGAACTTATACTGAAGGAGCCGTTGTTGATATTTGTTGTGCTCCGTGGAGTATTCTCGTCTTTCTCGTCTGCAGTGGTCTCTATGAGAGTTGGGCTTCCAATTGCGCTTTCGCATTGACGATCTTTGGTTTTCATATTCTTCCACATCCTCCCTCCTTTGCCGGGTTGTATGGATCTCGCAGTATTGTTGCAAGGTACCTCCCTAAGAGTGCAGCTCGTAGACAAAGAACATAAGGGTGTTATGGAGTGATGAAGTGCAACAACACTTTTGCTAGGTTGCGGTAGAGAGCCCGGGAAGTTGAATAAGCAGTGCCGTCGACATGCTTTGGCGACTCACATTTATCTATTTTATGGAGACCTATAATAAGGGAGCTTCTCTACAACAGAAATTTGACTGGCATGACTGGGGGGTCGGTTGTGACATAGCTGAAACTACATAGGCGGCGCGACCCGCCGTTGAGTTTGAAAATAGATCAAACCTTACCTTATCTTTACTTACGCCTCATTGCAATTCTTTCAGTCAAGTCCCAAACATCATCGATCGGGCTCTTATTTCTTCTGTGGCAAAGAAAATGTCCGACCAAGTGTGAGTGGACCTTTGGTTACCTTTCTCAATTACCAATCCCACTGATTCGACCTTTATCAGCACCTCCATCGCATCTCTACTCAACGTGATCCTCTTCTCGGTCCTGATACTGCTCGTCTACTTCCGTCTTCGACCGAGTCCACCATCTACCCTACCGAAAGGCCCTGCGCCGGTTGTTTTCCGTAAAGTCACAACCGGACGGTTGTCCGCCGCATGTGTCAAGACCCGACCAAATTAACCTGAGGCCAGGAACGTTTACCCCACCATCGCTGAAGCCATACAATGGCGAGAAGGACATGCCCGTATTTCTAGCGGTACGAGGGAAGGTCTTCGACGTTACGCCTGGCAAAAATTTCTACGGTCCTGGCGGACCCTACGAGAACTTTGCTGGTAGAGATGCGAGTAGAGGCCTGGCATGTGGTAGCTTTGACGAGGATATGTTGACAAAAGATCTCTATGGACCGCTGGATGATCTCGGCGGACTGGGACAGGATGAGATGCAGGCACTGCAAGATTGGGAGGATAGGTTCAATGGTATGTCATTCCGGACTCTCACAAGCTTCAAGAGTCCGTCTTTCAAACCCAATGTCGAGTACGTCGAGTACTTGAGACGTATCTTAGGAATATTTACTCTACAGAGATATATTCAAGATCTGAGATCCCGTCCAGCCGTAAGCTATACTAACTACGAAATCTTCACTAGATAAGTACTTGGTCGTCGGAAAGCTGATACCCGTATCCGAAGCTCCAAAGGAGGAATCATAGACCAGGTGATCGGTCTATCATGGAGGAGGCAATGGTCGGATTTGTTTCCTTCAGCTTTACTTCCTGCGCACAAATTTCTCGGAATTCCGTACGATATGGCAGAATCGCTTTGCCAGCTTATAGATGCTCCTTTAAGAGACAATCGACAAATGTAGGGCAGTCGTATCAGACAATCGAGCAGACAGTATCTCCAGACTGTGAATTCTCGAGGTCGGTGTGGAATGGTAGATGGGGAGCCGAATACCGATCAAGAGACGTACCTTTTGAACCTCAGCCAATGAAGCGTAATTACGAACGTAACCATTAGTTCCATTTTTACCCGTAGATTAGCTTTTTTAAGCCTTGTAAAAGTACGAGCGAAGACTTAATAACTTTATCACAACTTCTGATATATTAAAGTATAGGTAGATTAAGATAGTAGTCTTTATTCTAAGTCTTAAATTCTCGTATTCTAAGGTAACGAGCTCAAAAAGATTAGAATTTTTTCTTTGTATATCTAACTATACTAAGTGTATTATACACGCGCTTAACCTTACATTGGCTGAGGGTTAAAAACATCGTCAAGAGGCAGGGGTATGAGGTAGCCTTGAGCATCGCCCTCGTCTCTCCAAGAATAAATGCTTCATCACTACGCAAACACTTTTGAACATTGACAAGATTAGTGTCCTCCTTGCCACCGTATTCCGAAATTCTCGCGCCCTCGGCTTCCAAAACACACGCGTCACGGATTGTCGTTGCAGACAATGGGACCACAAAGCTTCTCAAAAAGACATTCATAGCCCATAGCCCATAGCCCATTGAACCTTCCTCATGGTAGGAGAGAAGCCGAACAGGTACGACCGGCATAGGTCTTTGCTAATACCGACCTATGACGAAGCGGTCAATTCCCGTCAATCCTCCTCGCAGTCATTCCTTGGGGTCGAAGAAATAAGCAATGATGCTGAAAGGCAAGGATTGCTCCGGGGGGGAGATCAAAATGGCCATCAAGCGCCTGCAGTGGAATCTGCTAGGTCAAGCCTGTCATTCAACAACACTCCGAGAGCTTCAACCGAGGAGCTGCACCATGAAATGTTGACGCAGATGGAGGTGCTCGAGCCGGAAGCAGATGGAGTAAGCGCACGAGGGACTTTGCTGCGAAGAAGTCAATTCTCGAAGCACATCACGAGTCTGACGCATAGCCTTTCCTCTCTCTCAATCCGTCAATGGCTTCCCTGTCGAGACTATTTTGTAACCAAAGTACCTACATTGATCCGCCAACTCCAGCCAAATTGGGCTATAGGGATATCACGCCTATTCGCCCTCATTCTTGTCATCTCCCTCATCTATCTATTATTCTTTTCTCAAGTTTTCACCGTCGGCCGCAGGGGACCGGGTTCCGCAACGAACTTCCCTGATATGGTAAGAGAATTCGTACGTAGCAATGCAAACGCCTCTAGCATACGAGAAAACTCAAAGTATTTGACTCTCTTCGACCATGTGGCTGGCACCAAAGGAAGCTATGTTCTGGGCGAATTTGTGCAAGATCTATTTGTGGAGAGCCGATTGGAAGATGTGCAGATGGAACGATTTGACGTGTATGCTCCGAACAAGCCCCTCACCCATAGATTCTCCACTGATGAACATTTAGGTACCTCAATTATCCGAAGCTAGGTGGAAGGAGAGTTGCCATAATTGACCCCCTTGAACTAGCTTGGGAAGCTTTAATCGAGGAGGATCAGGATGTTGGGTCTCGCGAACAAACTATGGTCTTTCACGGGCATTCGAAGTCTGGGAAAGTCAAAGGTCCGCTCATTTATGCCAATTATGGTTCAAGACAGGACTTTGAGAGACTGAAAGATCAGGGTATTGATACGAGAGGCTCAATAACTCTTATGAGATATTACGGCAGTCAAGGGGATCGAGCTCTAAAGGTTAAAGCTGCTGAACTAGCTGGAGCTGTGGGGTGCATCATTTACAGCGATCCAGCAGAGGATGGCTTCCTTCTGGGAAACGATACGGTCCAGAGAGGAGCTGTCAGTCTGATGAGCTGGATCGTAGGCGATGTTCTAAGTAGCGGCTTTGCTTCTTTCCCTGAAGAGGAGAGGAGAGATTCAAAGGACGGAAACAAGGGACTAGTCAATATCCCATCGGTACATGCTTTCACTCATTGCGAATGTCTTGGAAGCAAAAGGCTCTTTCAGTGCCGCAAGTTGTCTTGCAGTTCAACCAATTCTCCTTGAACAGACATTGCTGACTCTGGATCCGCGGCAGATACCATTGTCATGGCGAGACGCCCAGGCGCTGTTGCAAGCGCTAAGAGGACATGGCACGAAAGTGGATGACAACTGGAAGGGAGCAGTCCCCGAGGTGGATGAATGGTGGACCGGTGATACCAATTCGCCTACGGTACTATTGCAAAATGACCAGGAAGAGATAGAGAGAAACTCTATTTATAATGGTAAGGCATTATTCGGAGTTCTCCCTTTCTGCTTAAGGTTGCCATATTTGTTGCGAACAATATTGCAGAGATAAAATCAAACTGCCACCCTTTTCTCTTCCCAAACAGGTCTTACTCTCTAAGCCCCTATCTTTAAATCAGAGTGCTGACTCCAAAATGTTGTAGTCCTGGGCAAAATATCAGGGGTTGAACAGCCAGAAAAGTCCAGTATGTGATTTCGGAGAAATTTCTTCTCTCGGACCTCATACACATTGCCCAAACCTGTGTTGAGATTATTGGCTCTATATATTTTCCACGGCTTAGTTGCCCCCCCCCCCAACCAAAACAGGCAAGACTGACTCCGATTACTTGATCTAGTTATTGTTGGTAACCATCGTGATGCATGGTCAGTACAAACGTTGGTTACATTGCTCCCGTATCCATACCTTAATTCGAGCCTCGAAGCCATGTTCCACGAGTAAACCTATCTTATGACAGATTCTTTTTCCAGGAAAGTGGCACTGACTCTGAAGTGGTCAGGTGTTTTGGTGCTGCAGATCCGGTTTGGACTATCGCAACTAAAGCTTTAACTCAAGCTGACTGCTAGGCAGGGAAGCGGGACAGCAGTAATGCTCGAGGTTATTAGGATCTTTGGCGAGTTGAGGAAGACGGGTTGGCGTCCTCTAAGAACAATCGAGTTCGCGTCGTGGTAAGCGTCATGCGTATGAATCCTTCAGGGGTTGAGCCCGGATTGGACTATTACTAAGCCTAATTTCATTGCGTTTTCTTTCTCTTTCTGGATGCGGTTTATCTTCGTACTTTCATATACCACCTTGCTGGAAAGTGCATTGAAAATCAATTACACGCAACTGTGATCGCTTACGAGAGCATAGGGATGGAGAAGAGTATAATCTCATTGGATCCACGGAACACGTTGAAGGAAGACTAGAAGAGGTCCGCCGCAATGGTTTTGCCTATTGTACGTATATCTTAGCGCGCTTTGCCTCTACTTGGAACTACTTTTTGGGTCGCAACGCATGTTTCAGAGCAGTACGCTCGCTTTACTCGTCGAACCTGTCTTACGGCCTGGATTTTTGTCTTGCATAAGCCATACTGACTCCGATATCTGAATAGTAAATGTAGACACTGCCGTGAGCGGAAGCGACTTTGAGGCATCGGCTTCACCTCTCCTTCAAACGGCTCTACTGCGCGTTCTCGAGCGTGTCGTGGACCCTACTAGGAATAAGACTCTTCGAGCAGTGTGGGCGGAGAAAGACAGTACGCTTGGAGGACTGGGCGCAGGCAGCGAGTATGTATCTGCCAAGATCTATCTTTCATTTTTGATAACAACTCTTTGAGCCATGAGCCTTGCCTCGGCCTATTGCCTTTGCAGATACGTCTCAAGAGACGATAATCTCACTTGAAATGGCAATACTAACTCCGAAACCTTTACGTAGCTACGTTGCTTTCCAGGACCTCGCAGGAACGTCTTCTCTCGACATGACGTTTAAAGGTGGCTCTTATCCCTGTACGTATATTCTCTGAAGCAATTGCATCTCAAAGCATACGAGACCTAAATGAGAATCCTGAGACATGCTGCGAAATAATCATACTCGCGCACGTTATCTTGGGACCCCCTGTTCCATCTCAAAACAAGAACAAACTGACTCTGAAAACATGAAGATCACAGTTGCAAAGATAACTTTGAGTGGATGAATACAGTTGGTGATCCGGGATTTGTCTATCATCAGACAATGGCTCAAGTTTGGGCACTGCTTATACTTGAGCTCGCTGACAGAGAGCTGTTGCCTTTCAATTTCATTGTCTACGCAGAGGCTGTTAGGAACTATGTTGGCGACCTTGAAACTTATGCCATAGCTCAGGGTCCGAAAGACGGCTTGAACCTGACCTCTCTTTACCAAGCTGCAGATGATTTCACCAAGAATGCTGCAGAATTTCACGCATGGAATAGAGCGTGGGAAGACGCTGTTGGGCAAGGTTATGAGACGAGTACGTTTCTTCTCGAGCCCAGTTGCACTGCTTCAGAGCAAGTTCGGCGTCTTTAGATATACCTCGTCGCAGACTCGCATCGAGACCGGAATTGAAGAAATGCTGACTCTAGGTGTTGACTAGATGAACTTGCGATGAAACGAATCTCTCACAACACAAGTCGGTTGCTCGTATGAGAATGTCCGCGGTCTGGATACTTACCCTTTGCTCTAGGAATGGCGAACTTTGAGACGAACCTACTGGACATTGGTGGGGGTGTAAGTTGATGTTACCTTCGTGCTCGCTCCAGCGCATCGAACTTTCGGCTGAGAGAAGTTGCAGTTACCTGGTCGTGAACAGTTCGTGCACATAATTTTCGCTCCACAGGCGTGGTCTGGATACGAAGAAACATATTTTCCAGGTATCGTCATTACCTAGCTGTTCCTTTGTCTGGTGCCGCGGTATCGGCCAATGCTAACGAGACCCAGGAGTCCGTGACGCTATTGACAATGGGGACTGGAAATTAGCGCAGGCGCAGGTTGAGAAGGTAGCAGGGATACTGTCGTATGCAAGTCACAAGCTCAATCATTAGTGAGCAGTCATGCTTGGTCTGTCGTGTTCTATTGCTGTTTCATGTTATTCGCCAGACTGTGGATGACGAAGCCAGGTGTACACAACGCAACCAGTGTAGCAATGCTCTGTCATGATGGCGTACTTTGATAGATCACTTGAGGGGAGAAGCAATGTACGATCAAGGTCAAGATGCTGTAGAGTCGGTGAAGCTTTGATCTGTAGCGTACTGCAATGCGCAATCGCTTTGGGTGGTTTGGGTAGAAGGGAGTAAGCGTCTGATCGCCAAGATTTTTTGGTCGATTTTGCGTGCGACAGGAACAGCTTGGCGTTCAAAGAAGTCTTGGTGTCGTTACTTTGTAGTAGACCTGGGCGAAGATCCCATCTCAAGGCTAGTTTAGGCTTTAATCTTTTTCTTCTTTGATGCAAGGCAGCAGCTGCAGATCTTCGAATACCACAGCCTCCATCATCTCATGATGCGACAGCGACGTACGTGGAGTATCCGGGCGCAGCACAAGTAGTTCATTGGCTGCCTCGCCGTTTGCTGCGGCCTTGTCCGCGACCTTCGCAGGACTTGTTATTCGACGGACGTATTCTGTTCCAATGCTAAATGTTCTAGTGATGGTCGGGGTTCGAAGTCATTTGGTTCGCGGCGCCCCCTCCTTCTTTTTCGGCCTTACTGCTATTCTACTCTTCAGTTGCCTTGGTAATTGGTACTTCTACTTCGTATCATTGGTGGGTGGAGTAAGCGCTGTCGGGAATTGTATTCGTAATTCTGGAACGGCTGGGTACGAAACCCGGGAGCAGATCTCGGTGCAAATAGTGTAAGATTGGATGGCAGTGGACAGGCTGGGAGCACCTTGGCGGGGTTGGGGGGGGGGAAGGGCACACAGCTGACGAGATGCTGCAAGTTCAATCCATAAATGTGGCTATGAAACCTGCGAAACTTGCACAGAAAGCCGCGCGAGTAGAAGAGACCATTCCCCACGGGCAGCTGCAGTAATCATTGTCTCAAAGACAAGGCAAAGCGGTCGCCCTCGGGCACAATATTGCGCCCCTCCCCCACTTTGGCCCCCTCCCCATTCGGGGCCGTGTAATGGACTGACTGTACCCCACGTATTGTTTTTATCATGAAGCGTTAGTATGATTCCCAGGCTGATGTGTCGACGTGCTTGTCACTCGATGGATCCTGCAGGCTTGTTACTCATTCCGTGTGGATGCATATGAGACATTTAAATATGCGGAAATCGGGCGAGAGAGACCTTGGCCTTCCGAATCCGCGTAGAGATGCACCCATGTTGGCTTGCATGATTATGATTGTTACTATTATCGACTCCGCCTGTGACGACGGCTTATGGCATCCCGCCGCATTACCATCCGAGAGGCTGATTAGTATCTGCTGCTCCAACCGATGAAAATAATGAGGCGGCCAATCACTGTACCAACCTGTCTTGCCAAGACGGGCAAGTGAGGCTTGCCCAACCACCTGACCCATCCACCACAGCTGACACCATCATATTCCTTAGTATCCACGGCGCTAATTTCAGGTCAGGACAGGACATTGCACTGGTCTGACTACACCACATATCTGCCGACAAACTTGTGCAAATACGATAACCACGGGACACGGCGCCCTGAAGCCCGTTGCGCTGGATGGATGTATTTGCAAGGCTGCTTGCTACTAAATACGGAAACACTGAGAGTGCTTCAGTTGATCCTTCTATATACATCTTCGAGCAGCATCATATACGTTTCGTAGCAAAGGTTCATAAAAGGAGACATCAAAGGGATCCATCTTTCGCCATTCGTAGTGGTCCCTCTTGCACACTCAGGGTCATAGTGGGCCTCATCCAAAGACGGATCCTCTGCTTGATATCTTCTGGCAGGGCCAATCACTCCAGGAGCTGTCCTGTGGCCCGCGTGGAAATTGGAAAAGTGAATCTGGTCTAATATCCGAAAAGCTCGCAATGGACCGAGTCCACGGCCGCATTCCTTCTCTTTGCCCTCTTTGTGTACGGATGCCCGTAATCTTTCATAAGTAAATTCCTTCCTTTAACATCGCCTTGAATCTCTATCGAGGTGTCCAGACTCATTGATCCTCTGCACCCGGGAAACTCCTCGTTGCTCCACCCGCCTGCTTTGTTAATCGCAGGATATCGCCGAAACGCTCAAGCTCCTCCGCTCTAACATGCCGTCTTTTAAATAGAGTACATAATATGCAATACATCGTTATCATCACCGTGCCCACGTAAAGTTCCTCCGAGATGCGACGAGAAGCGACCAGATCCAGTGGTAAACAAACCCTAAATCCTGAGAGGGATTCTCTATTAATTGGCCGCGATCATTGGCATACAAGGTTGCACCATCAACGGCCCAGGAAATGTAAATGAGCAACTGTAAACGGGCCCTCTGTGTTGTGGAGGCTTGTATGTGGTAGCCTCTGAAGCTTTAGAAGACACACCGTTATAACTATCGCAGGATGAAGTCGAAGAACACGAGGAAGCCGCTGAAAAGATGGATCCATGATCCGAACCTCGGGAGGATGTCGAACACTGTGCCATGACAGGATATGCCGCCAATGATGGAGCTGCTTCCCTCCCGGGTGGCGGATATTGGTCGAAACCAGGCAAAGATTGAGCAGAGGTATCGCAGGTGTTCTCGGGGTCCCAGGTATAAGGCGGTTCGGTAGGTCTTGGGGGGAAAGCACCGGTTGAGCAAGATGTGAAATTGTTACACCTAAGAATAAGACTTCTGAGCTCCGGGATCCTTATTCTTCTCCGTGGGTCATGTTCAAAAATGCGACTTAGTATGAAATCAAGCTCCGGTGACAGGGGAAGTATCGAACTCAAGAACCTCGGATTATTCCGGTAAGCCCTGAAAGTCGAATCATCCATGGATGCTCGTTTCCACGGGTTGCGACCACAAGTAAGATTGACCAGGATAATCCCCAGGCTCCACACGTCATTGGGACCAGAGGCATACGAGGACGGGCTTGAAGGCGTTGCTTGACATTCTGGGATTGGAGTCAGCCAAACGGATTCAAGGTTAATCGCCAGCTCGAGGCACAGAAGACACCTACCTGGCGACATGTAGAAAGTGGAACCACAGCCAAAGTCGTCCGTGCAAGGCTGCTGGGTAGCAAGGCCAAAGTCCGCAAGCTTGACGATGCCATTGGAGACCAAGAGGTTCTCTGGTTTGAGATCCCTATGATAGATGCCAATGGAGTGGCAGAACTCGACCGCGTTCAATATTTGGAGAAATGCACTTTTGGCCATGAGATCATTGCCGAGGTAATGGCCCTTTTCCGTGATGCTGGAGAACAAATCCCCTTCCGGGCAGAACTCAAGGACTACAAAGGTGCAGTCAAAGGAATCCATTATCTTGACGAGTGAAACCACATTTGGATGATGGCTGGCCGCATGATGCAATTGAATCTCCCGTTGCTGAAAACTCCGTTGCCGTGGATCCAAGCCGATCTTGTTCAAGGCCTTGACCGCGTAGGAAACATTGGTGTGAATGTCAAGAGCAGTATAGACAACCCCATATGCTCCCACCCCCAGAACACCCGTTAGCTCCAGCCAGTCGGCCAAGACAAGGCCCAGCCGGTCTTCTGGCGCACACAGTCCTGACAGCAGCGGAGACGGTGGAGGTGTGGGCAACATGGCAGACGGACTCCAAGGTCCAGATACAGAAGTAAAAGAAATGGCTTTTCCTCTGGGCAGTTTGCAAGGAACAAGGTTTGTCCAGGTCTACTCCACACGGTCCGAACAGGCCTCAATGGAACGCAAAGCTCCAGAAGCGATTATGGTCCAAACTGGGTCAGCTGACTGCGGTATAGAAAGAAATGTCGAGGAGAGTGTGAGGATAGATGACTGTGGGAGCGGAGGATGATAATGAAGATGACGTTGAGGAGGAAAGAGATTGGGAACAGTGAGGTGAGGTGGTGGAGATGGAGGTGGAGGAAGAGGAGAAGGAAGAAGAGAAAAGCAAAGGCGTAAGGCTCGGAGAGATAATAGAGGATGGAAGGGAAGAAAGAAGTGAAGTCAGATTCAGATGGTGGTTGGTAGCGGCTAGGCTGGAGAGAGAAGGACGAGGGTGCACGAGGTTGAGTATTATGCATAGCCATGGCCCATGCCTCGCACTCCGGTAAACGCTGTGGATAGGAGGAGGAGTAGGAGGGATGATTCATGCTCACACGTTAATCCCTCTCGCCTCTCTCTCTTTCTTTTTTTTTCTTTTTCTTCTTTTTTTCTTGCAAGGCGAAACGAGAGGCTAATGATGAAAGCTTGGCTAGGAAGAGACGCTAAGGGCATGGGCTTGAAGAAGACTGGCCAAAGGGATGGCGTGTCATGTGCAAGCGAGAAGTTTAGAAGGGCAGGGCGAGGCTAAATCTAAGGTACTTTAGGAAGTAAGTAGTGCCTGCTCCTAGAGAAAAAGGAGTAAAAGATGTGCAGCAAAGGTGGCAAGTAGTACTTCGTAGTGGGTTGGTAGTGGCATGACAAAGAAGATTGGGGGGGAGGGGTTAGGACCGAGGGACAACCCGGACAAAGATTTTGGTGGGAAAAGAAAAAAGGGGGGGTGGTGTGTGTGTGTGTGTGGGTGGGTGGGTGTGGGAAAAAGGGTTTGCGGCTAAGTTGCTTCATGTGGGTCAACGTGGGAAAGGTTACGCGTCACACGGTAGTTCGGCCTCTGACAGACATTATTAGTTCTTTGAAAGCCTCATTATTATTGTATTATTACTACTTCCTATCCTATTTTCCTTCCACTTTTTTCTAGCCACTTTTCAATATTTGGCAAGCAAACTTTACGATAACGTAGGGCCACAGCCTCATCCCCGCCCCCCATGTGAAAATCAATGAAACTTCTTCATACTTGGATAACAATAATAATAAACGACTAGGCTACAATTACCTAGCTCCCCCTACTTCTACCGCCTACAAGTACCTAAGCCTAGGCAGGGAACAGGCCCCCCCCTATTAAATTTCAAATTCGCCTGCATCTCGCAAAACTAACCAAAAGCTAGGGGCGGGGGCTGGTAACAGAGCTGGTTGGTGGGCCAAATGACAAGTGGCAGAGCACAGTGGCAAAAAAATTATTATTTTATTATTTTTATTACTCCCAACCGTAGAAGAAAACATCACTGACTTTGGCCTTTCGGGCCTTCCCCATAGCCATTGGGGAAGAGTGGTGCGGCTGCGGGATTCTGTTGGTGGACGACTTGGGTGTTACGAAGTACGGAGTACGGAGTAAGAATCAAAAAAGAATCCTTTCATAACAATAATAATATCCTCGTGCAAGGCGTCCTTTTGGTGTATATCCGACTCCTTAGAGTGGGACCCGTCTCCCCCAAGATCAGCAGGCTTTGCTGCATCCCGCCTTGTGGCACGACCTGATTCGCCGGAATCCTGCTTACTCTCGAATAATAATGCCTCACATCTCGCACGATCGCCATCCACATGAACACCTTTGCGTAGCCGTGCGTTTGCTGTCGCGACCACTCCGGACTGGGAATTTGGAGCGAGGGATTTTCAAGGGGCTGTACCAGTGCAGGGAATAGGCGGTTCAACTGCCTTGTTATTGGCGGACGGCTTGGGGATAAGCATGGGGCGTAGCCGTTGACGCTTTGTTCCTTCTTTTTGAAGTTTGGATCGATCGGCTTGGCTAGGTCTCGACTGAAACCTTGAGAAGAGAGGGCCGCAAAAACGTACAAAGTGGTTACGGCATAGCGTAGGATTTCCATACTCAACAACCAGCAAATCAACATCGACCGATGCGATGCTTAGTGGACATATTTTTCATTTTGCTCTCTGGGCCGATACGGAGGAATGAAGAAGCCGTAAAAAATTCAATAGCTGCGCTGCGCTGCGTGTCAGCGGAGCCAATTCCTTCCACATGGGAAGAGGCTAACAGCAAACAAGATGAAAGGCTGGGGTTGTCGGGGATTTGGAATTGGCGGTGATGAATATAGCCCAGCCTGTCTTGTTTAGGGTATTCTAGAAGGAAAGAAAAGAACATGATGACCTTCTGATTGGGTTGTTGGAAATGCCATGGAGAGAAGCCGGAGATTTACCCCCTAGCCTCCAAAAACTGTCGTTGCCAATAGGAAGATGAACGACAGTCACACTTGAATCACAGTGACACGCAACAGGAATCATCACACTTGACGAATTAGAGCATGTGATGCAATAGAACCGAAAAGGTTGTTGATATGCAGGATAAAATCTACTTATGAACCAATCACAAGAAGGGTCCGCGTGCTTATCACGTCTTCTTTTGCACGGGCCACAGTACTTACTTGTAACTTACAAGTAAGTACTGTGGCCCGTGCAAAAGAAGACGTGAAGTTGTAAGGTATGGATTTTGTCTTTGTGGAGAAGTTTGTGGACCAGCCTGGGCCATGATTCGATCGTCGTCCCGGTACCGACTCATGTACTCTGTACATAGTACTTGATCCCAACATCCATAATCAAGACACCAAGATCCAGAATATCTTACTTGCTCCACTTCCCAAAAAAAGTCAAACTTTACCGCTCGGTTGCGTGAAGCAGCAGCAGTACCGTTAAGCTAACACGCTTCTGGATTGGCTGGATTTATTTTACTTTACCAAGAGATATCCTCCGCCTTACTACTACTACTACTACTACTACTACTAAGCAACCTTTGCCAAGATCATTACCTCAAGCGAGTCATCTGATTCTCACCAACCCCGAACGAGCTTTCATGTACTAAGCACTAGCGTCTCTGCTGGCCTACCTGTGCGTCGCTTACAGCAAAACGAATCTGCAGCTCGTGCTCCGTCCCGTACAGATTTTTGCCCCTTCCTTCAAGAAGTGGAAAATATGAGTCGTCTGGGGATATACGGGAAGTACCGGAGACATCCATTCTCAATTCATTCCTGCCACTTCTGCCCCTACTTCGTACTATGGCCAGCAAACGATAGTCCTTCTCACCTGCTCAATGGTCGACACTTTTAGAACTGGGAGAGTTAAAACGCGTTGCACCGATTCAAAAATCTTTCTCTCTTCCAATCCTTCACCTTCCTTGACTTCTGCGCTTGGGCAACCACTGATAATCGAGAGACCACTTTTGCTCTATCCACAGAATCGATATGCAAGAAGTCGGAAGACTCGGCATTGACCAGCATCAGCGCTGACTGAAAACAAAAGAACTATCCGGTGGTTCCGCCCCCTGGAGCTCAAGAGGCTTTGACTATACGGTACTGACTTAGTATGTGGATACAGATGAACCCTCAACAATGATCCCAATCAACATCAGAGGCTCGAAGGAAATGCATCTTCCGGGCCGTCAAAACTCATCATCTGCGATTCCGCATAGTATCGCCTGCGTGGTCGTCCAGTTGCTACAAATGGGTCCCCGCCGTTTCGGCCAGCATTCATCCCCATTGTACGACTGTAGACTGTACTCCTTATCCTAGTTAGTCCGACTCCATGGCTGTGCTGACATCACAGACTGGGATGGTAACGGTACCTTCCCAGATGCCCTTGGTTGGCAGAGGTTCGGCCACAGGCCCTGGTGCGCATATTCCACCCGTTTGTTGTACCCTTTGATTTTCGCGTGATCGTCATCCCGACTACCTAGGTTGTCAGCCTCTGGTGGAGCGGCAACCCAACCCTACTACTGATGCGATGCTACGGAGATTAATTTGTGTCATCTTAAACAATCGCCCGTGATGAGGACCTTTTACGTACCATAAGATTGATCTGGAAACTGCGCTAGTAGGAAAGTAGGAAAGAGTTCACTGCATTGCCGTGTTATTTTGGTCGATGCTATTTTGAACAGATGATGCATCTGCACAATATGATTGAATTCCGCCGAGGCCGTCGTAGTTGTTGCCTTTCACTGCCTTTCATCACTTAACAATTGGTCGAGGTAACGGCCCCGCTGGCGCCAGCAACAAAGATTCTCTAAGCTCAACCGACTTCTGGGCCTAGCCGCTTTACACTTTCGCAGTCATCATTCCCAATCCGATGAGTAAAAGCTTGACTCCACTGTTGCACCCTCCAACCGCCGGCCTCAAGCCAACAAAAGCACTGGCCGGAGCGCAAATATGCTCCTGACATCCTCGTCTCACAGAAGGTTTTCGGCAAGTGATACTTCTCAATACGATACCTAAGGCGCTGGCCTCAAAACCTCGAGTGAAGCCAATGAGGTCACTATGAAATCTCTGAATAGGTCACATCCTCCATTAGGCGTTGGCTACATCGAGTATTTGGTCAATGATACTGACAATTGACGTCTACATTTCCTGCTGCCCAACTGCTAGATGTTTTAGAGGACTTTTAGGGGACTTACAGAGCACCGCACCCACCCTATAAACCCGTAGCTATCGGCCGAAATCGCCATAGAACAGTGTTTGAACCACCTATCGAGCCATAGGCAGCTGGTCCCCAACCCGCTAAGACAGTGGCGCTCCAGAAGGTTGGAGGAATTATCTTTATTATAGCGGTCTCTGAAGCCGAAAATGTACCGGCGCTTGGGAGGGTCAGAGAAAGTGTAGCAAAGTCAGCGGTCCTTGTGGGTAACGGAGTCGATTATGACTAGCATGAGCAAGGATAATCAGGCTGGTATTCTGGCTTGCCAAGGTTATAGACCATTGCCAGATCCGAAGATTTGTGCAGATGTTGTCAGGCAGACCGGTGGTCCTGGGATATGACGATTGCGGACGCCTCAAGGGGATAGTGACCCAACGTAGACAAGGGTTGAACCATCATTATCATATGATCCCACGAGTGTAGGTCCAGCATGTGATGAGCAATGCGAAGTGTAATTCCACCCCGTACAAAGCCCGCAACGGGCGATACTTGTGTACTGATGGACGACGAAGATAGGGCAAGAAGCCATGTTTGGTCTATGGTATTTGGGTCGAGGTCTTCAGTGGCCCTTCGATGGAACGGCCATCAATTGTGAAAAATATCCAACGAGCGCACATACTCCCCTAAGCATGACTGACTGAAGATGGACAATAAGACTCAGAAAAAAGGACTAGAAGTAATTGGGTAGAGCACGAGAGAAGGAATAGAAGGGAGATACAAGGAACGAAAACCCTTTAGTCTATCAGATGACCTGGTGACCTGTGGACAACGTTGTAGGTAAATACTTCGTGTAACATGCCGCTATGTAGCAATTGTATGCATGAGGGATCAAAAAAGGATTGAAGCGTGTCGTCCATGTACTACTATCTATGGTAGACGGCGTATCCCTTGGCCAGAGTTGGGCGAAGAGCGTTCATTCTCTGATATGAGTCCAGCAACCTTCATCAGCAACAACACTGTATGAAAATTGAACAATAATAAGAAGCTTTCTATTAGCCCTCTGCGCTAAGGTGATGCAAGGGCCCGCAACTAAGATAACCCTAAGCTACTTTAAGGTAAGCTTCACCTGTCAGTACGACGATGAATACTTCGTAAATGTGTGAAAATAAGGTACATAACACTTTGCTACGACCCATCTGTTTCTTTCAGACTTTGATACGACCTCCGCAACAAGTCGGGTTCAACCCCCTAGTTGTGCACCTAGTAGGCTACACCAACGGACCTATCTAACACTCATGCTGCCAGCTCGTCTAGCGTAGCTCTATCTAATCAAGACCGGCCGCAACGGCGAAGGCAAGCATATCCGCCTTGTACATTTGCAGTCGACCTCAGTACACTTCCTTTTGTTCATCCTGACTAATCATCCTGTGTCCCTACGATCTCTTAAATACAGACATCCTTAGCTGACACTGCTATGCTCTTGCTAGGCAATAACCTTTGCAAATGCCCCAAAATGCTGCTTTCCACTCCCAGCGTCACGAGCCATTCCGGTCCCAAAGCTCCCTTGAGCTTCAGCATGACCACATCACTGGCCCGTTTCCTTTCCTGAACCCCACTCGCGCTACATTCAGACACTCGACTCACAGCAACAAGAGCTCTGATAATACCCATTACAGTTTGGAGGAGGAATTCCCCAATCGAAAAGATGAACAATTGGTATCCAACATCGAATTTCAATGGCGCTCTCGAGACAACCGCAAGGGCCGTCACACTCTTGTCGTGGATCCCCCGTCTGAATTCTCTGCCCATTTTCTGGCGCCCAAATCGACTTCTACGTTACGAGAAGTAGGTAGAGGCATCCTTCGGATGATCAGGCAATACCCTTATTGGGACGTCTCGTGGCTCGTTGCCACAATATTCACTCTTGGTTCCCTGGTCTGGGTAGTTAATGCCTTCTTCGCCTACCTTCCCCTTGCGCAGCCCAGTACCTTGTTCAACGGCGAGATTGTGAGAGGTGGAGGAGTTTCAGCCTTCGTGGGAGCTACCATATTCGAGATTGGTTCTGTTCTTCTCATAATAGAGGCTGTGAATGAAAATCAGGCAGGGTGTTTTGGTATGTGTACTCCCAAGCAAGCGCATGATCGCCGATACCGCAATCGAAGCTTTCACAATCAACACGGAAAGCAAGATGTAATCTCTTCTCACAGTCACTCCCATAACCTGGTAAGGGCATACTGACTCTAAAACGTTCGCTAGGGTGGGCAGTGGACCGAGCCCTCGGGGGCGACGGAGGGGGCAAAGGTAAGCCTGGAATTAGGCCTGATGAGAACAGCTGTAGCCATCATCATGCGAACAAGAGCAACTTTGTTGGTAAGGGATCTGGTATATTCCAACAAAAATCCAATTAGCCGTCCATACTCACATTTAAGCAGTCAAGGAATGCTCTGGCGAAGCCCTTTCAGGCTCCCAGGGCCCATCTAGTGGCGACTTCGAGAAGTCTGTGGACTTGAAAAGTTCCGGCAGAGCATGGGTTTGGATTCCATCAATGCATGACCTTAAAACCCACTACGTATGTCGTCCCAGAGAACTCAAATATATTTCTGGGTTGAATTGCGAGCCTTGGTATACATTTCTCGATTGCTTGCTTTCAGACCTGGATTTCTCGTCTTGATGAAGCAGTTCTAATTTTGAAATGTCAATTCAGTTGCTAGAATTAGGGTTTCTTGCGTCGCTTGCTCAATTGTGCGGAGCGTAGGTACTGTCCAAGCATCCATTTGTCAATGGGGAGACACTGATTGTGGCATACTTCGAGAAGTACAGTATTCTGGGTTCGTCCCTCACGCTTCATCAAGACATGGAAGGTACTGCTTAAGCTAATCAGATCTCCGGTTTCACTGCCCTCCCCGGCATCAACAACAAAATGCCCCAAGGCCTACTTGACGGTATATACTGGGCACCGCAGATAGTATGTACATTTTTGGAGCAATTACTTCCCGTTTTAGAATAGTTTCGATCCGCAAGATATTTTTCGGAACCAAAAAGCTCTAGAAACCCCTGCAAGCTGCTTCATTGCTCAGGATTTTGGTTGCAGGAACGAAAGCTGACATCATAGGTCGGAGGGTCCGGTACAAGCTGATACCCATCACTGTCACTTCGGAACAAAATTAACATGATGTTCAAGGCTTTATCGTATCCGGCGCGCTTTACATGCTTGAAACGCAATCCACATGGTACAAGCCAGCATGGAAAGTCCTTGGATGGCACATCGGGCTTTGGAATGTACGCATGTTGTTCCGATTTATCTCCTATGCCGTAACGCAATTGAGCCAGAGGATGGGTTTCGGGAGCAGAAAAGTCCTCCACAACCCAAGGAACAATCATATGACTTAACGTTCCCCCTGAACCGGTAATACTAACACGCTTCAGTTAATAGGAGCCTTAGGGTTTACCGCTTGCGGCGCGTTAGGGCTTGCGTATGACAATAGCGGTGCCCAATATGAGGCTTCCTTGGCCACATTTTGGGGGTCATGGGCGTTCTTGATTGGATCCCTGATCCAATGGTACGAAAGTCTGGACAAACATCCCGTGATAGAGCGGTCCGGCTAGTTTATATGGATGTTGAAAAGGTGGACTTGCGATTTGAGTCATCCTGCCGTGTTTTTCTTCAAATATGATAAAAAAAGACCACAATATGAGAATAGTCCATAGCCGTTGCGAGTAATTACCTGTCTTGAACAGATGCACTGCAGACGCGGTGTCAGCATAAGTGCCAATCGGAACTGTACAGATCCCAGAGAGAACGTATAAGAAAGATTTCTATCAAGTTTTGTCACTCAACAAGTAAAGATTTGATAATACGACATCCAGTGTATAGATCAAATATTTCTTCTCAATCATGAATACAATTCGGTCTCGCGCTCATTGAAATCCCCATTTTTGGCATAGGCGGTACCTACACTAGAACTGTAAGGCTGGTAGATCTTGGCAGGAACTACCTTACCTAACAACTGTGGAATTGAACCACCTTGACCAACTCTGTTAATCCTCAATTTCTATTTCTACACACTCATTCATCACGTTGACTATTTACTTTCAAAGCAATGTCTTCCAAAGAAAAATATACAGTCATTCTACCAACCTACAACGAAAGGAGGAATTTACCTATCAGTAACTTACCCCAAGCCGAAACTTAACAGCCTCTCTCTCTCTCTCTGCGACTCCGTGCTGACACATGCTCTCATAGTCACATGGCTGCTCAATCGCACCTTTACGGAGAAGTATTACCCCTTTCTTTTCACAAATCGTCGGACCAGCTCTCCCCAATGCGAAATGCTAACGCTCTGGCTCTCTTAGCGAATTCGACTGGGAAATTATTATTGTTGACGACGGTTCCCCTGATGGCACCTTGCAAGTCGCTCAACAACTCCAGAACCTCTACGGAAGCCGCATCGTCCTGAAACCCCGCGCAGGTAAACTTGGGCTGGGTACTGCGTACGTTCATGGACTGAAGTACGCTACGGGGACCTTCGTAATCATCATGGACGCAGATTTCTCACATCACCCCAAATTCATCGCCGAAATGATCAAAGAACAAAGGGCTGGCGACTACGATATTGTGACTGGCACTAGATACAGTGGGGATGGTGGGGTTTACGGCTGGGACCTAAAAAGGAAGTTGGTGTCTAGAGGGGCGAATCTGTTTGCAGATACGGTCCTCAGACCAGGGGTCAGCGATTTGACAGGGAGTTTCCGGTTATACAAGAGGGCGGTGCTGGAGAGTGCGATAGCCCAGACGGAGAGTAAGGGATACACATTTCAAATGGTGCGTATACGTTAGCATGGTTCATGGCTCATGCACGTGGTATCTTGCATCGCAAAGCATGTTACGAAACCTGGAATGAGGGCCCTTCGATTCTGTTTTCCTATCCAACTGATTTCTCTAACAAAGACACGCTGATACTGGCATCATACATAGGAGTTAATGGTCAGGGCGAAGGGTATGGGATACAGAGTTGTGGAGGTGCCCATTAGTTTTGTCGACCGAGGTGAGATTGTTGTGCAATCTCGTGTTGATGTTCAAGCAGCTAAAAACGTGAAGTTTACGGAGAGTCTAAGTTAGGTGGAGATGAGATTGTTGAATATGCAAAGGTGAGCCAGCTCCATCCTTGGGCTATCTGCTAATCTTGACATGTCTAGGGGGTTTTGAACTTGTGGCTGAAGGTATAAGACGAGATAAGGCGTTTGGAATAGGAATATACCAAAAAATACCCCGTGTCTTATATTTATAAAAGTTCTACTACTGTTCTCCAGTAATTTAGAAAATGTGCATGCATGCATTTCCACAAGGGTTGTGCAGTTCTTGCAATCTCGGAGCGTTTACGTTCGTGTCCAATCGGCCTCAAACCTCCCAGGCGGAGTATCGGGCCCAAGCCGTCTCTAACATTGAGCTTTCTAGGGAATAGAGTAGATGCGTCCGTACTTCTATTGAAAAACCAAGGGATCAAATCCGAAGATGGATCCAACATATCAGACTACAATGAGATCTATCATTCGACGACCTTCGCGAAGATATCACAACAATTTAGCTCGCTATCCCGGATGCGCAAAAATTTATGTTGCACTTAATCCACTGGTTGAGGAGCTTCAAGAGACATTGAGCAGGCGGAGAAAGACTTGAAGAGCTTCTTCTCCCTCTCCTTCCCTTTTCCGGCATATACAAGGTCTAGTAAAGAAATCCCGTTTGAATATAACAGACAGATGCCAGTCAACGACAAGTCTCATCCGAAGCGATGTATTATATAGATTTAGATACCGAGTCCAGTGTAGTGTCATTACTGGACGCCAGTGCTCTGGGAACGAATTCCGTTCCATTGTAACAATAGTTTACATATTCCTACCTCCGGTCACCTGTTCTCGTCAGTCATCGCTTCCTGTCCGGTTTAGAATTTGGAACTTACCATTATGGTCTGGCCATTTACGTACGAAAACAAAGGACTAGCGACTGCTAGAATCGCACTCGCTGCTTCCATTGCGGTGCCTGGTCTTCTGAGAGGAATGTCGGCATAAGCATTACTCCCAGCAATTTCTTTCTGAGCCTTCGGTATTCCCAGGGCAATCTTTTGACCATCCGGGGTCGTCACAAAGGCGCCTTCTTCTTTGGCGGCTGTAAGGCGTGTTAGAATGTGACCGAATGCAACGCTGTAATAGCGTGTGGTCAGTCGGAAAGTTAAGACCAAGAAGAACCGTGAGGGAGTAATACGTATTTGCACGAACACCAAACGAAGGACCCCACTCTTTGGCTATGACTTTCGAAAGACCGGTCACACCTGCTTTCGCAAGGCCATAGTTTGCTTGTCCTCTAGTATTCTATTAGTAGGTATCCAAACGAATTTCCCTTGATCCCTCACGCGTTGCCATTAATTCCACTCGTACTGCTGATGTTGATGATGTTTCTCGGCTCTCCATCTTTTACTCTAAAAAAGGGAGCGGCTGCCCTGATAAGTTTAAACGGTGCGGTGTTGTGTAAAGCGATGATGGTGTCCCATTGCTTGTCCGTCATCTGGCCCATACAGTTAGCCGCCAGTCGTCCACGGTTCTAAGCCGGCTTTTGGAATAGGGTCCGTACCTTGTGTATTACTCCGTCCCATGTGAAGCCGGCATTGTTGACTATAATGTGAATCTTGCCCCCTCCAAATTCTGCGGCTTTCTTCACAAGCTCATCAATGTATTGTGCATTTAACATATCGCCGGGCACAGCTATGGCTTGTCCGCCAGCGTCATTGATAGCTGTTGCGACTGCGTTCGCCTTAGCTGGTCATTGAAGATGCATCAGCTTCCAGTCTGAGTGAGGAATCTGTACAGCAACTTGATTAGGGAATACCGGCATCTATATCCTGCACAACAACCTTTGCGCCCTCGTGTGCAAACAATCGCGCAGCTTCTGCCCCAATGCCTTGGCCTGAGCCTGTGATGATGGCCACCTGACCAGACAGCATGCCCTTATGGAAGAGGTGCCCGGCAATCTGGCGGACACGCTCGTCTGCCATGGTCGACCAATTTCAACAGTTGGGTTGGCTTCGAGCGGTCGTTGAGAGAGATGTTGAGCGATACGAAGTACTGTTGTAAAGGCGGAGGTTTCCGCAAAGCCGAGGCATGACGTTATACAGTACAACAGTAGAACTACTCGTAACAGTATTTCAGAAATAGGTAGAGCTTATTTCTTCACTTTTCAACTAGAATGTTTATCACTTTAATTTACCCACCCGATGAAAAACGTTCGCAGGCAAATAATTTGATACAGAATAAGTATCTTCCTCGATTTGAAGTGGAAATCCGAGAATTGTACCATCATGGCACCACAACATCTCAGGAAGCGAGCCTGCTTCCTCGCATCGGAAAAACTAGTACGGATATATAGGCACAGTAGAAGTTTCATTTCCGTTGAACCTGTCTGATGGTAATGACTTCTGCCTCCAGCTGCCAACTGATATTACCCTGCTCCTTGAGCTCCTCCCATCGTCGTTGTGCCGACTTCTCCAGAAACTCTTTGTCAACCTTCAAATAGCTCTTCCCCAAGCAGTCTAGGGCGCGCTTTGTCATCCGTTCCTCACCGTACTCCAATAGTCGTTGCTGATGATCGCTCATCAGGGATTTGACTTGCCAGAACGCATACCAGTTACCATGAACAAGAGCCTTGAGCACAGCTCCAACTCTTGAATCCTTATAGTTGTAGCGACATCCCACTTTATATGCTGTAGCTAGATCGTTCTGCCGGCATGACAAGTCGAGTATATAGAATCCTACGAAGTCATGGTGTTCAGATGCGGCCAATGGAGTTACAGGATGTATGTTGCGTAACAGGTGTAGCAAAGCTGGATAGTAAGATTCCATATGTCTCATCAGTATAGTCGCGCGGATCATAAAAGCATAGGCCCTTGAGGCGAATGTGTCTTTGCGCCCTGAAGCTACGATTGCTTCACGGACTTTCCGCATAGCCATCAGTATCACCGACAGTTCTCTCGAGTCTTCTGTTAAGACTTGGGATGCTTTTCCTGAGGCTCTCATGTCTGAAATGGCTTTGGTTTCGTCGGAACGATCCTCAGAAATTCCATCGAGCGAAAGAGATGCAAATGCTCCGTCAAGGACGTCGCTACCCCCACCACTAATGTGGCACCTTTCGTATCTGTCGATGACTTTGCGAAAGTAATCTTCCTGCATTTTGAAGCTTAGCAACCTACAGACGCGTCAGCGCTACTTAATACTAGAGCAAGTCTACCGACCTGTTATCACCTTTAGATTGTAGGCCTATGCTTTCCAGAGGATCCACAGAGACCGGCTTCAATCTACTGGCGCCACTGGGCGGATGGTATCCAAACCCAGCTTTCAGCATGGTATTGTAAGCTGTGCGACGTGACTAGGCGTCCGATCAATTCATATGAACATTGACTACTCGACGAGTGCCACGCGAAAAAGGGAAGGTAGTCCGAGTACCATTAAAGATACAGACTTTATGTGCATCACCCAGCAGTCAGCTTGTTGGTTGAACTTGCGGACTTGCGGTTCAGGGATTTGGCCTTGGCTACCAGAGCTCGGACGAAATACTCGAATCCTTGAAAGTTGAGGCTGATGTAGATAGTAGCGAGGCCCGTTCCTATTAATATTAATCTACGTGTATGCGCTGGTTACCAAGCTCCATTTGGTTCAATTATCGAGGGGATCTCTGACAAGAAGCCTGTTAACTGATTTGAATTGATCAATAGTTTCGACCGGTGTAATCTTAGCTGTTGTCGCTGTGGACAAATGGCGAGCTGAGTACCCCGACCTCACCTCCGACAGTTTCTACGGTGAACGCTGCTTTATGCGCGTACGACGTGATACAGGGTGACTGCGCCCGCTTGGAGGTAGAGGAACTACTGTTTAATTACATGGTTTATTAGAACTCGTTACGTATCTCTTATATTCAACCGAGCCTCGAGGGTTCCTACTCGCAGTTGATTACATTCGGCTTGGTCAATCTAAATACCGACCATCACTTTCCTACCAAAATCACTACAAACCTGCCTATTCCCAACCGGGCACACTTCAGACTTCAAACGGTTGTACTCGACGCCTTATAACTTCAACGACGGTAGCGATGACCCTTTGAAAGCCTCAATTTTCCGGCTTGGGGAATCCCTACCACCAAGGACATACATGTATGTGATGCTGACTGATGTGCCAAATGTCGAGCTCATGTGAGGCATATAGGTCGTGAGCGTTTTACATCCAATATGGGACAGTATAGTACGTTTTGTATCGGGTGACAAAGAAGTTGTCGAGAAATTGCAATGCAATTATCCTAGTCATGACACGCGTCGGTTTTGTGTTTGAAAAGCGCGCAAGACATCTGATACTTGCTGCAAGTTCTACCAACACGCATGCGTTCAGATGTCGAATGAAACCGTTCTTGATAGAGTTGGAGCCACTGCAACGATGAGCGATAATTCCTTCCCCAGATGGAACAGGCGATGTAGCCAGCATCTTCGCAACGACACTGATATCGCGTATCCAATCCAGGAACTGCCATTCATCTTAGCTCAGCAGGCTACTCTATCCCGAGCAGTCCTCACAGGATGCCTGGGAATTCTGGTGTTGTATGGGAGACGGGATATCCGGTCATCATGTAGAATTCTGCCTTGAGAGGTTTCCCTTCATGGTTTCGGCGTCGCCAGATTCCTCTTTGCAAACGTATGCGACATCTGGAGATGTTGAGATGATACACCCAAGAGCCTGGGAACATCCCAATACTGGCACCAAAGAAAGTATCAAGGCCCCCTGATTGCGAAGTTTGTTCCTTCGCACAAGCCGAGTCAAGAAGTTGTCAGACCACAGGATGTCTTACCCCAAGGGGATGTGCACAATTGGCACCGTGGCAAGGTCACTTGCTCCGATTTCAACACATTCCTCTGAGGCGGTTACTTTTGGCTGAACTGTATCTGCCTTATCCTGTTGAACGCTTGGAATATAGACTGACCGATCCCAGTTGGTCGTACGGATCAATTTGGTTTTCTTCTTCAAGGCCTTTTGGCCTTCCAAATTCCTTCAATACAATTGATCCATAGAATCGTCCAATGGTTCTTCAGGATCCACTCGATCCCGTACTGCCCAGGTCACTCGTAGGACTCGTTTTCAAACATCCCACTAGCCACCTGGCCCGGAGTACTGCCCATTCCCTGCGGGATTTCCTTCAGGGTGTTCCTGACCCCGTACTGCCCACATCTGTGGTTGATAAATGATGTTTGGATGAACAGATGTTGCTACCATTCGTCACAGAACAGCATGATACGACTCATAAGTATGTTCTGTGTCCGAAGTGCCCTTCGAAGTCACGGAGTCGTCGAGTCTACTCTCATTACTCTCAATCTTCGCTCTCCGTGCTGCCCGCTCTGCTCGAAGCTGATACTGCGTTTCCATGTCCCATGACTTAGATTGATGTTTCGGGTTCCTTTGAACTCTCCTCTGCTTCTTCTTGATACTCTTGGCCTAAGGATCCGACTGTCTGGGTATAGAAACATTTGTGATTGCCTTGAGTGCGCTCAGAATCTCTTGATGGTTGCTATTAACCTCCTCGTCTGGGTAGGTCTTATTGCTATTA
This sequence comes from Xanthoparmelia taractica, assembly GCA_033085395.1. NCBI lineage: Eukaryota > Fungi > Ascomycota > Lecanoromycetes > Lecanorales > Parmeliaceae > Xanthoparmelia > Xanthoparmelia taractica. The sequence goes on from MU853199.1 coordinate 46,011, forward strand.
GCAATAAGACTCGGAAAGTAAAGTAGGCGTCTTTTCCAGCAATGTGGAGATTTGGAAGAGAACATCGAAAGCTCACTGAGAATGCTGCTGAGTGTGATAGGAATGTTTGGTTGTATTTTAGAGGCAATCCTTCCACCTCCATCTTGAATACCCCCGATCGACGTATGTAGGTTTAAAATGAAGAAGCTGTAAGATTTGCAGAATGATATTCCGAGTTCGTGGAACTAAAGACTTTAGACTGGAAATGATATTTCGCTGTTGTATTGTAATCGTCTTATCGAAGAGATACACCGTTGTGGTAGCGGCACAATAGGAAGGTGATCCAGCGACGCCAGTATGCATTGATATGGCAGTTTGAGGGGGGGGGCGAGATCAGCCCTGCTATCCAGAATCGCAATACCCACTTGACTATATAGATATTGACTAGAATTCTGTCTGAGGTTCGACAGATGCTCCAAATCTGTTGGAATTCAGCATCTCAGCCCTATTATGGCTTGGTATGGACCATAAGTAGCACTCAGCTCCATAGAATAACAATCAAGCCGTCATCAAATTCCATCAAAATCAATCGCGATAGAAACGGGTTTATCCCATGTAGAAGTTGGAGATTGTTATCTGAGAGCGGAACATAATCGGTTTCATCGTCTTGCCTTGTCATTAGCAGGGCTTTATATAGATTAAAATAGGATTTAGAGAGCTTGAGCCTTTTTGGAAGTCTTTCGCTCAGAGCTACACTCTCGGTACAGCTGACGCATTAAGGATTTAGCAAGTTTGTTCTCAAGTGAATTGATACCGGACCTATTGGAGTGGGTGGGGTGTAGAATAACTGCCAAGAATCCCTTGGTGACTGGTGATGCCGCTGCCATAAACCTGACAACTATTCTACTGTTGCGCTCCCAATGGCCACCCGTCGTATCCCTACACGCGCCAAAACGACACCCATTGAGACAGTTCACAGTCTCTTGACTGTACAGGAAGCCGATATCGCGTTCAGAAGGCGCCTTGTAAACAGTGTCCTGGTCACTTATGATGAGCTACCTGCCTGGCGACAAGATAATCACTTCATTTTGACTCATTACCGTCCGACATCGAATTCCTTCTTCACTTGCTTCCAGAGTCTATTTCAATTACATAACGAGTCTGTCAACATTCACTCCCACCTTTCCGGTGCTTGGGTCTTTCTCTTCATTGCCCCCTCTCTTTATGCATTCGAACGACAGCTGGTGACATGGGCCGACGTCATAGCCTTCTTATTTTTCTTCTCCGGTGCTGTTATATGCTTGGGCATAAGTGCGATGTACCACACTGTATCGAACCATTCACCAAAGGTATGGGTACCCACAAAGATCTGCTTCATCCAATTTAAATTCACAGATCAATCAATGGGGAAACCATTTGGATTACTTAGGCATCGTCACTCTCATTTCTGGAAGCTTCGTCCCGAGCGTGTACTACGGCTTCTATTGCGAGCCAATGCTGCAAAGATTCTATTGGGGTATGGTACGTTTGAATAAGACCTTGCCCCATGACGAACCACTTCTGAACAACGCAACGTAGATCGCTACCATTGGCATCGGCTGCGCTACTGTATCCGTGAATCCCAAGTTCCGGTCCCCTCTTTGGCGACCTCTTCGAGCCGGCATGTTCGTCGGCTTTGGTCTTTCGGCCGTCTTCCCAGTCTTCCATGGAGTGTATATGTATGGAATTGAGCAGATGAGATACTCGATTGGTCTTGATTGGGTCCTTCTACAAGGTTTTCTCTACCTCCTAGGAGCCGCAATTTATACTGTATGTTTTCGTTCTTGTCCAATCTCAGTGTCCGCGCTGCAAACCTGACCTAAGACGCCAGGCACGAGTACCAGAGAGGTTTCAGCCTGGGCGATACGATGTCTGGGGTTCGTACATTCCGGAATTATATTTACCTAGTTAGAACAAGGGCCTGAATCGCAAGACCCGCTGGACCTTTGCTCCGAAAACCTGTTTCATAACTCTTATTCTTGGCTTGAAGAAGCAATGCTGACTCCGAATTGTGCGCAAGGGAGCTCCCATCAGACATTCCATGTTCTTATACTTCTGGCCGCAATGTCACAACTCATAGGCCTGTTGACCGCTTTCCACCATGCACGGACATCGTCTAAATGCTAGAGCGTGACGCTAGCCATATACGCTCGCCAATCCTCGTTGAGCAACAAGGTGCTACGTCTCAGATCCGCGAATGAGGATCGCTCCTGTTATTGGCTTCGCAATTGCAATCCTTGTGTACGTGGAGTCCCAACGTAGGACAATCTCTCCAAATCAAAACGAACCCTGAGCAGCCAAAAGTTAGGATTTCAGGCTTTCAGCGGCTGATAAAGTGACTGACAACTACTTACAACTTGTATTCTACACTTGCACGGATAAGGTCTTACATTTGGTCTGGCTAAGAACGCGAGAGCTGCCCGTTCGTTTCTTCGACTTGCCACGTGATAGTAGGAAATCGTGAAGTCTCAGGAAAACTGTCATGAAGAGATTAGGAATTGTGTGAGAGAAGTGGAAACGCGGGTGGTGACAAACCCGAAAGCACTAGAAGCGTTCGGGAAAAATGCCCAGAAAACGTAGGAAGAAGGTAGTACAGGATATGTCAATAACGGAGCTCTGTACCGCTTCGACTGCTCATTTTACAGGTAAGAATACATCGAGGCAAAGGCTTAAGGCTTGAAGCCAGCACGCAACACTCTTGAGAGTCCCCGAGACTATACCCAGCCTACTGTTTAGCCTGTAGCACAACGCCTTCGTACTCCCTGCTCTGGATATAATCCAGCGTCCTCTGGAAGTGCTTTTTCGGAGCCTCCAAGCTCGAACTTTCCTGGTTCGTTTGTAGGTTTGAATGTATGAGCTCGATGAGGCCATTCAGGTACTTTGTCGTCACCTATGTCACTGTCAGTACGTCTTGATGCTGTCATGTTTCTGGAGTCAGACTTACCGTCTCATTTTGCTGATCAAAATAATATACATATCTGTTCAGAATCTCCACAAACAGCTCTACCGACACCGCGGTATCCATACAGGCATCCGCCACACGGAGCGCGCGCTGCAGACACTCGAGCACGCGCTTGCCGTCTCGATAGAGCTAACAAAACGTTAGCCGAGACTCGCTATGAGCGATCCATGGATGCAGCCTACATTCTTGGCACCCTCCTCGCCTTTTGCTGGAATCTCCACGGCCCACCAAAGATGACTTGCCAAATACACAGCTCGGCACTGATCAGGCTTCTTCAATAGTTTACTGCCATGTAACGCGCATTTGGTAATCAGCGTATCATAATTCTCTTTCCCAAAGCCTCTGGTGGAGTGTAGCGCGCCTGCAATTACGCAAACAGCTTGGAACTGTGCTCTCGAATCGCTGATGGCTTCCTCGTATATCGTAAACGCTTGCGCGAAGAATTCATAGGCCACTTCTTCAAAGCCTGCTTGATCGGCTACTTGCCCGCAGGCCACGAAAAGGCGGAGACATAAATCAGCGGCACCATTGCGGGTATAGAGCGCAGATACAGATGAGTGCATGAATTTGTAAAGTGCGGAAGATTGGGATTGCCAGCTGTCATCGTAATGTTCTCTGGATTTGTATCTGCGGGCGAGCTTGAGTGATGAGGTGAGTAGAGCAGGGGTAGTGTACTTGATGCGCTCGTTGCCGTCCGAAAAGGCTTTGCGAGTAGTTTGAAGCAGCTTGAAATGTGTGTCATTGTCGGGCGATTCAATAAGGTGCACCAGTCTTGCCAGCAGCCCTTGCTCTATTACTGTCTCATCTGTCTCAGCGCCTCGTCGCTGACTTGGGGCACTGGGGTAGCCAGCGGGCTGCTGGATGCCTTCCTTTATCAGTACTCTCAAGATTTCGAGTACGCCGTCTAATTGTTCGGAAGACGATACTTTGGTCTGATTCCGGAGTAGGTTTTGAACTACCTCAACAGCGACTGCACGGCGCGTAGGATACGTTTGTACATGAAGAAGGGGTATGAAATTTGGAAGGGTTAGTGCTGTGTATAAGGATACATAGGATTTGATTGGGGCGCGAAGAAGAGCCAGAATGTTCGATTGTGTAGGCGCTGAGTGTAGGTCGGCACTATTCGCAAATTGAGCAACCTTTTCGCTGGCATACGAAAGTATTTGGTCCACATATTCTGCACCGCGATTAGCAGTAAATTCGAATCTCGAAAAGGGTCAAGCCACCTAGGCGCTCGGGGTATATGTTACTGTAATCGTATCAGCTGGATCCCATATTGGAAGACACTACCACTCACAGAGCAAGTTTGGATAAGGAAACGAGCAAAGCAATAGTATCTTGGATGTGTAAACGTTGTGCATTGACCAGGTTGACGACTTGTTCGTAAAAAATCTCATAAAGCTTGACACCTTCGGGTATGCCTCGGTTCTTGCTTGAAGGCGGCTTGTCACCATCTCCAGAGGTAACGCTTTGTTTTGAATTCTGGTCTGGCCGACCTTTGACCTCGCTCGACGGTACTTCTACCGGCTTATCGCCATTGACTCGCTCGCCATTCGTCTGCTTTGATTCGGTCCCATCAATATTTCCTTGCGGCTTCTCGTTATCTTTAGACATTCGAAGCTTCTCCAGTAACCTGATAGTAGCTTCTTCTTCTGTTCGCTTGCGGTCTTCTGGTGATTCTAACTCTGCTTCTCGCGCAGCATACGATGATAATCGATCCATCAGGCCAATGACTATTGCTTTAATATTGACATGTGGATTCAATCGAGCAATCGCTGAAAGGAGTTGGTCCAGAGTGTTTAAATGGAATTCATCAGGAAACACCTGCGTAATCACTAGATTTCTATCAGCCGCGGAATGTAGAGCACGCCTATACGGGTATGCAAACCTTCTAGCAGATATTCTTGTGCCAGAACGTCTCTACATTGAACGACTTGTTCGAGAAGTGGTTGCAGGATGACCGTCTTGTAAGCATCAAGGTCCACTAGTTGGCTCAACCGTACCAGATTATTTCCCACCAGTAGCTGTAACTCTTGCCTTTCCTTGGTTCTCTGCTCCCTCTCTCGCGAATGTCCCTGGTGTTGCAGCCTTACCCACAGTTTGTTCATCTCAACAAAGTTTGTCAATATGAAGGAGATTGAATCCTGAAGATTCCCCTCAGGCCCATCCCCACTTCCTGCAGGTAACGAATCCCTTGCCTGTCCAGAGAGATAATATCGGAGGAACAGCCCGCGTATTGGATGTTGCACCCCTCGGCTCATTTCCATCATGTCTTTCATAATCTCTTTTACAGGCGCGTCTTCAATGCCCATATATACCGTTCCCACGGTGATCATGAGGTACAGTCGAGGTACAATATTTCCTGCATACTGAACCAGCTCGTACAGGTCTGCTAGGTGATTGACAGGGTGGGATTCGCGGAGGTAGACCGAGAGGTGCCTTAAAGCATCGAAGACAGACATGTAAAGTTCGTAGTACTGTTTAGGTCCTAGACTGCTTGTCCGGAGCTCTGACACAAGAGTGGAGCTTTACGGATTGAGCTTGCAATTAGCACCGTCGCCATTGTGACATTGGGAGCAGTAAGGCGCTCCAAACTTCATACCTGCACTTCAATGCATCCATGAGCTTGCCTGGGGTCTCCAAGCACTTGCGCATGAGGTGTGCTTGTTGCCGTACCAGGACCAAGGCATCTTCAAGTAACCTGGCTTGGTCCTCAATGGCTGGAGGGGAGCCCATCCGGTCCGACATCCTAATAGTAAGATGTTCCAGTTGGCAGGTTCCGCTTTGCTGCAGGCACCTTCAATCTTTGTAAACACATTCGAGGTCTGTGATGAGCATTACGGTTTGAGCCGCGCTAAGGTTTTCTGAAAGTCGAAATGGAGCTAAGCCTCCTTATTTGAAGAACATTATTGCGATTATTCAACGGTGCTCAAGCCAAAGCATGCCATTACCTTGACCTTTAGTCATTTATGCATGTCTACTGGTCTAAATCTAGCTGGAGATCACGCGCTTTAAGATGCCCTTCGCTATGAAAGGTTATTTCTAAAGCGTTAATCATTGGAACACTCGTGCAAGCTATAGCTCCTATGATAGAAACATCGCAGCGAACCTTCGCACCGTCTAATTCCCCAGCACTTCTGATAGGATGAGGAATACTACAGCCTCTCTCTATCCCGTCGTCTATCACGTCCTCTATCCCATCCCCTATCCCGTCCGCTGCAAAGATACATGGAATGTCTCTCGAAGAGGTCAGTCCGTGCAGATCATGCCTAGCCTCGCATACTCTTAGAGTCCTCGCGCTCGGGTCGCTCCTGTTGGTGACTTTCAGAAAGTCAACGGAAGCAGACGGGTGATAGACACTTTGTGTGCGTATTCTCAAATGTGAACTGTGTCGTGGGTCATGGTTTCAACCCTTTCTCCATACATTCTGTGCTCTGCCAGTAGCGACTGTCGTTGTTGACGCACTCGAGAGCACTGTCGAGGTCGCATTCCAGACCGGATAAGAAGTGTGCCACTTTCCATCATCATATGTCTTCGTTGAAGACGTTGATAGAGTACGAAACATAGTGGTAGCAGGAGGCGGAGGTGGAGAAGGATATGGAGTGCTCGCAACGATCTCTGAGCCTTTTCCTTTCGGATGTTTTGCTTCTGCCGAATGCGTAGCTTCCGAAGCTCGGTAAGAGCTTGCCAGGGGGATAGAAACACTCGGTATGGTTCTCCAGACATAGCTTGACGGTGTGTTTATGTTCAAGGTGGAGAATGAAGTCACGCAATTTCCACTTTGAAAGTTGGTATAGGTTTGACTTGAGAGCGGCACCGTTAACGATGATGTTGGTTTTTGCGCAGACTCAACGACGATGTAAGACGGAATCGTAGCCGGAGGTGTAGATTGTATGACATTTTGAGCTAGACTGATGAACACAGTCTTTGCGGGCTCCAGTTCGCTGACAACTTTCGTCACTGAAACCGTTTCGATCGACCGTAGTGTGCCGCTGGCGGGGGCGGTGACGGTTTCTATGCTGTGCGAGGTCTGGGTGGGGGTGAGTACACCTGGTACCGGAGCACTTGAAGGTGTGGAAGCTGAGCCTCCATCAACAGCTACAACAGAATATGCGACGCGCCTCCGGACGGCAGGCTGTTTGGGCAATGCCTGGGGCTTCATTGGGAGAGCATGGGATATCAGATTCAAGGAGGAGAGTGCTGATAAGAATAGAAGAGACGTGAGATACATAACTGCGGCGATAGCAACGAGAGAGTCTCGGAAAATGTTCAAGGGAGCATAGAGTGGAAATACTCAACGATCGATATGTTTTCGCAACGCGAAGAGATTGCGCAGTATGCAGATGCAGATGTAGTGTGGGAAAGGAGACACAGAGAACTTGAGGACGAACATTGTCTATCAATTGATAGAATTGGAGATGGCTGGTGGACATGATATTTTTGGAAATGGAGGTTCGCGAAGGTGGAAGAGGTTGGGCAGTGGTGGGCTGGTTTCCCCAAGCGCTAGTTATTATCGGTTAGCGTGGCTGGTTATCAGATCTACCGAGGTAAAGTAACCTTAGTTTCTGACTAGGGCTGCATCTGATGCTACATATTGAATTGCGCGCCGCCTCAAAATCAGAAGCGCACAGACAGATATGCAAATGATCGGCGACCACAAGAAGCTCAGAATACCTTTCCAGGTGCTGAGAATATATCTTGTCACGACTGCGCAACCATAAGTGACCTTAGATAATCGGCAAAACCTGTCTCAATGCTCGCGGAAAAATTCACGAAGAACGCCATTGCTTTCGAGCTTGGAACCGGGGCAATGCTGCAACAAAGCCCTCACATTCAGGACCTGTAACTCTTTGATCGCGGCAACGTGCTTCATCCACTCCATGTCCTCGTTCATTTTGTCCGACTTTGCTATCAAGCAAAATCCGCCATGTTGTAGGTACTTTCTCGTTCCCAGTATAAGGCGGGCTTGTTCGCAAGTGACGGTGTCCCTCCTTCAACACACAGGTCAAACTGTACCAAGCGCAATTTCTGCGAGATGAACGCGCACGCATTGCGCCATTCGCAGCGGTCAAAGTCCTTGTTATATGGAAGGGAGCGTTTAACAATGTTCATACGCTTGATGGACGAGAGAGCGGTAGGCGTGAGGTCTTGTAGAAAGGGTAGGATGCTTTCGATATCCGTCCCGAAGTCGAAAGTATGCTCCGAGTACAAGACGTGGGAGGCTTCGGTATGAATCTGCCGGTTTACACCTAGAATAGTAGAATATATGTAACCAGGGCTTCTGTCAAGACAGTATGTCGATTCGGCACTGCGAGAGCGCATTCGATCGGCTATGTACCGAAACTTGCTTCGTCGTCGCGTCTGCTGCATCCGCCGCTCGTACACGGGGGGATCTCCGGTACGGATACGTAGAGTCATGTCCTCGTGCTCTAAGAGTAGGAGCTTGTAGATTATGAGGCGGATCTCTGCCGGCACTTCTAGGAACAGCGCTGTGGCCATTGTAGGCTCTGACATGCGGCGACGCCTGAGTGGACAAAGAAGGGATTCCTTGCTCTGTACCATAGAGTAGAGCGGAGCCGGAGTGGAACATCCCACGCAGCTCCTACGCTTCATAAAACGCTATCTGGCTGCATCCATTAATTGTTCATGTTTTGATTGATGATGACTGACAGAATTTCGTAGACATCTTTTTTAGCGAGAGCTACACCTAGGGGCCCCTGCACGATATTGTGGATAGAATACGCTAAGTTCCGCATCCTACCTACCTTAAAACTAGGGCTCAGTATTTGGATTCCCAGGACCAAACCAGGTATAGGAGATCGAAACAAAGGCAGAACTCTGAAATTCTACGAAGCGTCTCTCACGACGGGCCCCTTACCCTTCCTCCGCCACTACCTATACCTCTTCCGATACCACTCCCCGCCCTTCCAGGCCTTATACCACCTACTCTGGCCGTTCCCCTCACTCCTCCCTGACCGCCCACTCCGACATACCCATTTGGCCCTGCTCTGCCGACTCCTCGGCCTACACCTCTACCTCTTCCTCGTGCACCTTTAGAAGTTGGCCCGTCGGCTATCCTCCGTCTTTCCTCTTCCTCCTTTTCCCTCGCTCTCGCTTCTTCCCTCCTTGCCTCTTCTGCCTCTCTCCTTTCCTTCTCTTGCAGCACCAACAACGCCTCGTTCTCCCCATCCGCGATATCCTGACTTGCCCCCTGCCATCGCGGATTCAAAAGCAGCCGTTGATTGTGTTCGGTCTGGGTGAGTATGCGCGTCCATGTTGTGAGGAGAGCAGATGCGCTTGAAACTGTAGCAGATACTGTGTCCATGTTCCTTTTGGCCTTTTCCAAAGAGCTGACCACCCCGGAGATGACCTGGTTCATGGTGCGGACGGAGGACAGTTCGCGGCGAAGAGATGCTTCATGCGCGGCAAGGCGATCTTCCTCGGTGTCTAAGGGATGAGCAGGAGGTTGAGACTTCGAAGTATCAGGGCGTTGTTCGGGCCTTCGTTTTATGGTGGGCACGGAGGGTGAAGCGAAGAGGTCTTCGGTGTCGTCGGCGTCGCTGTTTGAGAGCGAGAGGGCATTGAGGTCTGGGGCAGTGACCTCCATCATCTTATCAACGATAACACATCAATGTTTATGAGGCCGAATAGGAGGCCTCTTGCGTTGACTTGCTGGAAGACGTGTTGTTGATTTTAGAGGGCACACTACGCGCTTGGGCTTTTCAGCCATTCCCCGCTAAATTCCCGCCCTGCCACAGCATTTTGACGACATTCCATCCCCAACATGACTGCTTCCTCACCCTCTACTTCCAATCCTTACTCCCAGATATAATAGCATGATGCCTTTGCTTGTCTGCCTCAAGTTGTTTTTAACCGCATTGAATAGCTAAACCTGTCGAAACTTGCGCTCCGACGGCTTCACTTCGCCCAACGATCAACCATTATTATCTCAGCACGCCCTAGCTAAGACCGCATTCGCTGCGCTCTGAAGTCGATATAGGCTAAGCGGCTAGCACCATTAAGTGAATGTATTAAGCGCCTCGGGCTGTTCTTGGATATTACAGTATGGCAACCACGCCTTCTTCAACATTAGCTGTACATACACCGCCGACGCCGCTTCATGGTTCAAAGTACGACGAGTATCAGTCAAAACCCACTCGCAAAGGCACGCGCGTCTCTTCGTCACGCAACCAACGTTCCATTAAGACTCCCCCACCGATATCGGTTGATCTTCAGCACGTATCAACATCCCTAGATCGGAAAAAGCCAAATACGTCAGATTCTGCCCCCCACACATATTCTCCTCCACCTTCGACACATAATTCTCCTCGCAAGAAATCCTCAAGGGGCTTATTCTCCAACCAAAGCAAGGACGCTAGCGCCATGGACGGTAGTGTTCCGTCGTCAAGGGCTCCATCGCTCGATCTATCCCACAACACTGACAAGAATCCCACCTTGCAACAACCATCACTGAATGTAGCTGTGGATATGCTCCCTACACCAGCGAAGACACCTCGCAAGAATTTCGTGCAACCAGCTGCCGTCGAAACTGCAGCTAGAGTACTTTTCCCCTCTCGATCAGATACAGTGGAAGATGCCATGCCGAATTCACGCAAGAGGAGAAGTAAGAGGCATGTCGGATTCTCCCTGTATAGCCCGATGGAAGATGATGGCGGCCTGGGCTTGGAAAATAAGATCGAGATTTATACAGACTCCAAAGACAAAGTTCCAGAGCTGGATCCGAGTGAGGACAACCCTTTCTACGACCAACATTCCCAGACTGTCGGTTTTGCAGACCCTCGGAAAAGGAAGGGTAGCAGGAAACGGAAAGCAGAGCACAGTATAGATGCGAGTGCGGAGATCGAGGAAGCATTCAACCGTGAAGAAGGCATGGTCTACGTCTTGTAAGCAACTTCCACCCCTGTATCTGACCGAAGATGGCACTGATTGTTGTATTCAGCCGTGGCAAGAAGATCTATCGCAAATTTCCCAATGATAGCTTAGAGCATCATGAGACTAACAAGCTTGGAGGCAGCGAGCGCGAGTCCTCTACAATGAGTCTATCGACCCGTTCTTCAATCAAACCGCGCCTCCTTTTTCCAACAAAGCAACAGATCCAGGAACGTAGCGTACCTATCATTGACGACGAAGAAGCTCCCACTGACATTGAAGATCCCCAAGACCATGAGATGACCGACCCGGAGGACCAGAAAGAGATCGTGACTCCAATGAAGGCCTCAATATTTTCACCTCCCACTCCACCGACAACTGGCCACGCAACTAGAGCAGCCACGAAGAAGTCAACGTTTGATTTGCCTTCAGATCCACCAGAGCCGGTCGACGCTGTTCCGTATGAGCGACGTGGAAAGAAGGTAAGTCCGTTTGATGGATGGGCACGCACGAAGGCTGGCATGAGCGCGGCTGGAGGCAAGGGAAAGAAGAGAGAAGGAGAGGCAATGGAAAAGACTTCGGGAGTAGCAGGCAGCAAGAAAGTCAGAGGCAATGGAGTGGTTTGAATCTATCCGACGAAAATTCCACGGCGTGTGTCTCGCTCGGAGCTCTAAAACTTTCTAGCAAATGCCTTCAGCGCCAGCTCTATTTGCAGTCTTCATGTTTGTTCGGCGTTGTTTCAAAGACATTTGTCATAGCACGGCGGATTTGGCGAGCTGTTGGGGGTGAAGTGTTCGAGGAGTCTTTATCCAGAACCACAGACGCTGCGTGAACGCAGACGGGAAATATTTCCATGCTTTTAGCACAAGTCTGCCAGTTTGGCTTCCTTGCTTTTGCTCATTACATCGGGTATTCGATGAATATCTGACATTAAATGCAATACCGGCTCGAGTCCTCATAATTTGAAGTCAACCACACCCCTTTCTCCACCTCCATTCTCCTCAATACATCTGCAGACTCTTTCAACCAGATCCTCTTTCCTTTGGCTGCTTTTCTCACTACAAAGCTCATACACGGTCGCCAGATTGAAAGTCAGCGCATGGAAGCTCCTCCCCTTCTCAACTAATTGATCCAGCAGCTCCAAAGCCTCATTCACCTTGCCAATGCAAAAAAGAGAAACAGCGAGGTTGTGCGTGGCGAGATCGCTGCTTGGTAAAGCTTTCCACTGCTCCGCCGCATCTGCATAGCGGCCGTCTGCCATGCTGAGTAACGGTCTGACTGAGGCGCTGGTATCGGGAAGACATTGCCGTGCTGCATCCACATTTCCACTATTGATGTAGAGAAGAGCCAGGCGCCCTTCTAGGACTTCGTCCATGCCGTTTCTAGGTCGTAAGCTCTCCAAGTGCCTTGCAGCAGCTCCAGCATCACCCATCTCAATCAGAGCATCGGCCACGCACAGTCCCAGTTGCTTTAATCTCTTTTTCCACATCTGCTTTTCTCCTGGATTCGCAGCCTCCTTCACCTCCGCCCTTGCCTCCCTCGCTAAGTCGTAATAACCTCCAACGCCTCTCCTACCATCTCCGTATCCCACGCTTTGTAACCGCACGACGAGAACCCTCAACTCCCACGGCAACAAATTCTTTCCCATAACCTCGTCGCGGTAGAATGGGCTGTTGATATCTTGCAGCGCTTTTGATTCTTCGGCAGCAAAAGGTAGATGGTTTATCAGAGTCAAGCAGGCGAGACGGGTATAGAGAAGCGAAAACAGCTCCTCAAGAGGTGGTGCCGGCGGTGTGCAGAGGCGTAATGCTGCAGCTGTAGCGGCAGAACGGTAGTTGTGATTTGCAAGAAGGGTCGGGATTGGGGTGGACGGAGGCGGCTGGCTGTTTGACGTGCGGAATCTAGAGGGTAGATCCTATGGATCTTGTGAGCTCTGTAGCCATCACGAAATATAGGACGGTTGCTTACTAGCTGTGATAAAGGGTGGTAGATGTCTGGCCGGAGAAGGTAAGTGAAATCCTTGCTAGGCAGGGGTAGAGCGCCCGTTGCGCCGGGTTGAGCGAGTGGGCGCTCGAGGCTGGAAGATTCGGTAGGTACAGGAGTACTAGCGGCTTCAATGGTGAAATTTCCCGATGCTAGAGGAGCTCCGATAGCTAAAGGACTGAGATGTCAGAGCCATGCTTCAAGGATAGATAGGTCAATCATACTCGTCGGAATCAAGGGGTCCCTTGGTCATACGTCTTGCGAGGTGAGCTGGAGGTTTTTGAATCACGTCAGTAAGATGGCTCGTGGATTGAGAAGCAAAGCATGTTAGAGAAGGTTTATTGTCTTTGCGTCGAGTTACCTCTGTTGTAGGAGGCATTTCTTGAATGCCTTTTGGAGCCCGAGCTAGCTTCTAGACGCTGCGGACTTGCCATGCTGGATCTTTGCGAAAAGCGATAAAACGGTGCTTTGAACTCTTGTTGTTGATCTGTGAAATGAAAGAGATACCAAGAACAATGCAGTTGGAATGTCAATAATTGGAGCGGATGCAGTGCTGTTTTCGATACCTCAGCCAACGCTAAGTGTAATTACAAATGTAAGGTAACCATTAGTCCCCTTTTCACCCGTAAATTTAAGTCGTTTCAACTTCTTCATATATTAGTCTAGTTAAGTTTCTAAGGTACCTAATCCTCAAATTTTAGCATAACGAAATTGAAAACACAAGATTGTCTCTCTATATATCTAACCATACTAACCTCCACACTGCCTGAGGTTCAAAACCATCGTAATCTCCTCAAGTCATCAATCAAAGCATGAGCTCCACGGACATTTACCATCCTGGACTCTTGCACCGTCTCTATCCACCTCTTGTCGCATTCGAACATCGCCATAATCCTCAATCTCAAGCCTCTAATATCGTTCTTTTCTTAGGCGGCCTGTCCGATGGATTGCTCACGGTTCCCTATGTTCGTCACATCGTCTCCGCCCTTCCTTCCTCTTGGGCTCTCATGGAACCCGTTCTCTCATCATCCTACAGACAATTTGGAATCTCTTCATTAGGGAAAGACGTAGTGGAAATAGCGCAGCTCGTTGAATACGTGCAAAGATTACATCCAAACGGAAAGGTCGTTCTGCTTGGTCACTCGACAGGGAGCCAGCAAGTTATGCACTACCTCATTGGCCCTGGTTCGCGTCCCAGGGTCCATGGTGCCATTTTTCAAGCCAGTATTAGCGACCGCGAAGCGTTGACTACATTTGTCTCGGCGGATGAATACCAGTCTGCTTGCGCAGTCGCTAAATCATATATTTCTGATGGCAGGGGAGCCGATATCTTGCCCTTCAAGCTGACCACTTCCTCATTTCAGACCGCACCCATATCGGCAAGCAGATGGATCAGTCTTGCAAGCCCAGGACCAGACCATGAAGGGGAAGATGATTATTTCAGTAGCGATTTTGATGACAAGAGGCTACATAGAATATTCGGGCAATTGGGGAAGACGGGCAAAAGAATCATATTTCTATATAGCGGAAGCGATCAGTATGTGCCTAGCACGATCGATAAGTCGAAGCTTGTGGCGAAATGGCACAAGCATATTAGGCGGAGCGGAGGGGTAATCGACGAGGGTAGTGGAATAGTCCAAGGTGCAAGTCATACGCTTATTGAAGGTGGAGAGCCGCTTGCGAACATGGTTGGAAGGGTTATTGGTTTTCTGGCAAGTCTGGAAAAAGAGGACAAGTCATAGGACAAAGAGTGATCAATGGATATTCTTTCTTCAACCTAAGACGTGACGGGTAAATCCACGCAGGGAGGCATTCGTGACGGATGTTAGTAGCCATATAACACACAGTCGTAGAGCAAGTAGGATACGGATACCTAAAGGCAGCAATTCAAGTAGCAATTCAAGGCTAATCTTACATCGACATGCCATAATGTACCTCTATTATGCAACAATGCCGACAGACAAGCACAAAGCCCGCCAAGAGTCTGTGCAGCATAACATGCAACATGTGCATGTATAATAACAGTAAGAAAGCTCAATAGGCCCCAGGCTGCTGGAAAAGCCTCTGGCCACCAATTACTGGCATTGTCCCTCCAACTGAAGGACTGCCAATATCAACTGCTCTCTCAATTCCTCCAATGGACGAACTTCGTCCGGGCTCGTATCTGACGACCCAACCCGATGAGTCCTGTAAACGAGTAAACGAGCCGTCTCCGTTATATGTGTTACCAGGAATGTCGCAAAATTCGAGCATCTCCGCCGAATTGATGGGCACTTCATGCGCAGCCTTCATCAACTGCACTTCACGAAGTAAATCCTCGACACGGAGCCAGCCGGAAGCCTGCCCGTTCAACACCCTGCTATCCATCTTCTCGCACGCTGTACGCACCGCCATCCTAATTGTCGCAGCTCGGGATGGGTTTGCGCGACTGGCACTGCCAATAGATCCAAAGGCATTACTGTTGTTTGGTCTACCAAAGCCTGCAGATTTGTCAGCAAAGAAAACAGTATATCGAAAAGAGAATCTGCCTACCAGGCCCATTGGACCAATGTGGTGGACCTGACATTTGGGGACCTCCGAACGGCGATTGCTGGGCCGACCAGGTATTCCCATTTCCGTTCTGCATCCCACGAGGAAGATTGTCAATTCTTGTGGCTGCATCGCAATTGATCAGCGTTGGGACGCAGAATCAACGAATCTCGACTTACTACCGATAGCATCTGAAAACCCCGAGTTGATACCGAACCCTTGTCTTACAGAACGGGCTGCTCCGGGTGCCATACTCCCTCGCCGAGAGTCGTTTGAATTAGAGGTTAATGGATCATCGGTGTCTTCAAGTAAAACACTGCTCCCAAGATGATTACTGAGGTCGTCAACGTCAGTATTCGTAGACGGTGCGCTTCCCCCTTGCTGGTGAGGAGCGGCGCTTGAGGGTCGTTTTATTGGAGCTGGGCGGGCAATGGGCTGTGCTTGCGCAGGTGTACTTGGAGTCTCAAACCCAGACCTATCGAAGGATGCTGAGGTATTTCTCGAATGGATATGAGATGGTATGTTGTCCCGAGACAAGCCATAACGAGAGACATCATTCGAACCGACGGTAGGCACGCCAATCGGCGAAATTTGCGATGGTGGAGGATCCATCATACCTCCTCGACCTTGCGGCATCTGCCTCGGTCCATTGATCCCAGGTGGAAACGATATTCCATTTGGTCCCATGAAGTTTCGGTATTGGGAACTGCCGACAGTGGCTTGGTTTGAGTACATGACAGGATGGTGTGGCGCTTGTTGTGTCATTGGTGACGGCGGAGGACCAAAGGCTGAAGATGGAAACGCACTTGCAACCATTGATGGCATGCTAGAGAGGCCTGGAGGCTGTGAAATCTGGCCGGAGGACGCACCAAGAGAACCGTAATAGGAGGAGGATGGCTGTGACTGCTGTGTCAGAATGGGTTGAAGTGCTCCTTTTCCTGGCCCAGTCAACGTGCCGTTCGGTCCAGTAGCTGACGCGGCCGGAGAAGTTGTGGAGCTCGATACAGCGGGTAACGGGGTTTTGGGAGAGTTGTTGCGGGACTCTTGTAAGGACTGCTGACGCTGGCGCATCGGCGTGGGAGCCTTAGGGACAACTGGGGTAGCGATCTGTAGATGTGGGGACGCATGGCTGCTTGTTGTGAGAGGCGGATGAAGGCCTGGAGGCACTGAACCAACGATAGAAGGACCGTTCGCCGGCGATGGTCTCTTCGAAACGCTTTGGGCCGTTTGCACTGACTGCTTCGCCTCTGCTTCATCCTTTTTAATTTGGGTTTTTGCCTCTGCTTCGCTTTTTGCTCGGACACCCCGCTCTTTCTTTTCTCTAGCTTCATTCTCCCTTAGTTCTCGCTCTTCACGTTCCTTTCTCCTTATCTCCTCACGCTTCTTTTTCTCGTGTTCCTTTTGCTCTCGTTGTTTCCGCTCATGTTCTACCTGCTGTTCTTTGGCTTCTCTTAGGCGTCTCTGTTTTTCGGCTTCCTTTCGGTGTTTCTCTTCCTCCTGGGCCTTTTTCTCCGCTTCTTTCTTCTTCCGCTGCTCTTCTTTCTTCTGCCGCAGCTCCTCGGCCTTTCTCTCTTCTAACACTTTGGCCGCATGTTCTTCAGCGGCCTTCTCCGCGTCACGTCTGGCCTTCTCCTCGTCCTTTGCTTGCTTTTGCTGGCGCTTCTTGTCCTTTTTCTTCTGCGCTTCCTTGGCTTTCTTAGCTTCACGTTGAGCATCGACACGAGACTCGTCGTCTAACTCCTCCAGCAACTTTTGTTGCCGCTCAAGGGCCACTTTCTCTCGGTATGCCGTTAGAACTCGTTGTTCGAACATTCGTGCTGCAAATATTTGAAACATTCTACGCCCTTCCTTCATCCGGTCCTTCTCGCTCATAGACCCCTAGAGACGTCAGTACGACGAGTTCAATAAGTGTATCACCAGCGTTCACCATGTCATCTTCTTCATCGTCTTCATCGTATTCCTGACTATCGTATTCATCGTCCTCGTCGTCATCATAGCCATCATCATCCAGAGGTGGACCATGATTGTGACCTTGCATTGATGGTTGGCCCATACCAGCAGCTGCATACTGTGCTTCTTCTTCTCTCTGCATTCGTCGTTCGGCAAGCTGCTCCATCATCTCGATGAACTTCTTGCCATCGTTCTTAAGTAGATCATCTGCAACTGTCAGTATTCCGTCTAGGAAGTATCAGCACATTGGGAATAATGACTGCATATGTGGGCATATGACGCACCTTGCACGGTGAGATTATCGCCGAAATTGAAGAAATCTGTAGCTGAGCCAGCTTGCTCTTCTCCGTCATCGTATTCGCTTATCTCATCGTCCTCCTCTTCTTCACTGTAGTCATCTTCATCAGCAGCCTCATCATCCTCTCCAATCTCCTGAATGCGGCCCCTGGAAGACCTTCCGTTGAGCATTTGAGAGCGTCGACTCGTCGATGCTCGAGGCAATGGATGATGGAATTGAGAAGGTGCCATTATTGTTCCGTCCTCGCCAATGATCTGCTGATTATTGGCATACTGTTCGAGTTCTTCGTAATAAGCGTCGTATAATACCTCGAGCTCCTCCTCAATGGCTGTCCGCTTCCGACCGCACACAGTGCAACTACAAGAATGCTTTTGCTGCTCTTTCATCTTCTTCAAAACGGCTTCCTTTTCAACTTTGACCAATGATCGGCGATCTTCTTCACCCAAAGACAACCAGAACTCTTTGATCCTCTCTCGTTCTTCCGCTGTTGATGTGTTCCAAATCCGGTCTTTGGTGGCAGTTTGGGAAGACTGATGGCTCCCGGACGGAAGAGGTTGCCCAAGTGGTGGTGGTGGTGGTGGAGGCTGGAAAGATGTAGGGTTAGAGGGATGAGTATGGTTGGCCGTAGAGTAATCTGCCTGAGGAGCTGAGCTGGACTTCGAGGTTTTCTTCTTCTTCTTCTTGGCTTTACCACTAGGTGGCTCGGCAGGTGTATAATTGTGTGGAGTGTGACCGTTAGTTCGGGGTGGATCATATTTACTTGTATATTCCCAAGAGATGTCCTCCCCATCATCAGGTTCATACTGCTCTGGATCGTCGTAATCTGAACCTCCGTACTCATATCCATTGGTCTCTGCTCGAGCTTGTGCCGCGCCCATCTCTTCCACAATGTCTTGATATGCACTGTCTGCTACATTTACGAATTCCTGTGCCAGCTGAGATCCAGTCATTGCATGTTGCTCTGCGGCCTTCCTCGCAGCTTCCTTCTGTCGTCGTTTTTGTTTCTTCTTGTTGACCCCACTATTACCAGTCGTATAGTCCAGAGACTCCTGGATTATTTTGTTGCTGGACGGTGCCGGCCCAGGGGATGCTATCCTAGGGCTTGCCTTATCACTCAGCCGATAAGACTTTGTAGCCTCCAGAGGCTTATTAACATCGGGTAATGGAGCACTATCTCTGATATCTTTCGTACTGGCGGCCTCGGACACATTTTTGGTAGCAGACGGCTTGGTTCTGCTCTTTGAGCCTGATGTCTTAGTTTGTGCACTTGAAGGCATCCTGCTGCACGTGACCAACACTAAGGAAATGTGAGCAGATGATGTTATAGAGCTTGCAAAGGAGCCTCCCGAATTCGTAGAGAGTCAGCGAGGGTTTGTCAAATTTGTGGAGAGGAGCATTCGGTCTCGTTGCAAAACTTAAGGAGTAGGTGACGGCGGAGACATTCAAGGTAGAAACCTGAGGCGGTCTGTTGTGCCAATAGTCGGGGCTCTAAATTGTGTGTTAGTATCTGAATGAAAGTTCTCTTAATCCTCTGCTTTGTTCAGGACTGAGAGACCTCCCACCAGCCCCCCAAAATTACCGCTAGTGTATCAAAAACAATCCCGCCAATTGACCGAAATAGATGCAAAAAGGTATCAATCACCGCTTATTTTTTCCATGGACGACCTGGACTGGTGTACAGCTCCCATGCCTATCTACCCTATCAAACTGGGCTCATGACGGCGGGACTGTCGTTGAAGTCCATCTACCATCAGTATCCATCCACGCCCAAAGCTATCTTCCCCGCAAGATTGATAACACTGCACCCTGTGTTGAAGGCACACCCCCCGGCCGCAGGTGGAAACCCTCCTTCAGAAGGCTCCTTCTCCGATCCATCATAATCTTGAAAATCAGGACTGAGACCATCACAAATTTGGCGCAGCTTTCAAATTTAATAACCACACTGCGCTAGTTTGCGCTTGTTGGGGTTTTATCACCGAGGCAAGACGAGAAGAGGACCAAGACACTTCTACAATGGCTCAACAGCAAGGACAGAATGTAATGCGGAGGTACGTTGTAACATGTCTGTAATGGCGGCATGAATGATGGCATGGTCCACTAAGCATTGCAACAATTGAGGAGAAGTGGGGACACGTCCTCAAATAGAAGACTTGAGAGAACCGTCATAAAGAGTCCAGGCTCTGGAGTTGCTCCTTTGTTGGACGTCAATGGGCTATTTGAGGAATTTTGCCCTTCTATATTCAGGTCTTCGAGCTCGAGGCGTCTTGATACGTCTTTATACAGACAAATTAGATACTGACACTTGCGTAAAATCAGGAAACTGGTAATTATCGGCGACGGTGCTTGCGGGAAGACAAGTCTTCTTAGTGTCTTCACCCTGGGATACTTTCCTACAGTAAGTAGCATCACCGCTTAGGCGCGCTTCAGTGGCTAATGAGATGCAGCATTATGTGAGTTTATCAAATTTCCAGAGATCTACGGGATGGCAAGTGTACGATACCTATCTGGAACAGAGGTTAAGTTAGTATTTTCTGTTGCAGGTGCCTACGGTCTTCGAGAATTATGTCACAGACTGCCGAGTCGACGGAAAATCTGTGCAATTAGCACTATGGGATACAGCTGGCCAAGAAGACTATGAAAGGTTACGGCCTTTGGCGTATTCGAAAGCACACATTATTCTGATTGGTTTTTCCGTTGATACACCAGATTCGCTAGATAACGTGAAACACAAGGTATGCCTATGTTACTCATTGCCACAACGCTTGGCCTTGCTGATACTCGCAGTGGGTCGAGGAAGCTAACGAACGCTGTCCCGGAGTCCCTATTATTCTTGTTGGCCTGAAAAAGGATCTCCGAGAAGACCCTATGGCTCAAGAAGAAATGCGCAAGAAATCATTACACTTTACGAGCGAAAATGAGGGAACGAATGCGGCTCGGGAAATAGGTGCACGAAAATACCTGGAGTGCTCCTCGCTGACCGGCGAAGGAGTGGATGATGTGTTTGAAGCTGCCACCAGAGCAGCCTTGCTCACATTTGAGAAGAGCGAAAGAGGAGGATGCTGTGTGATCTTATAACAGTTTGCACAACTACGAACTTTACGCTGCAGTTCATCCGGCTCGATAGAGACTGCAGACATGGATCTTGCTGGGATCCGCATTTTTGGGCGTCGCTACGGCTTTGTCTATGTATTTTAGCTTGCTTTCTATCGGAGGAAGGACAGCCATTGATTATGCACGTTCGAAAAGCATCAGGTAGGACTTCTCGAATGTTGAAACATACCTTGCGGTCGCATTCTCAGGCCTAAGCATCCAAATCGGTCTACTGTCCCTTATCACGAGTAGATCCAATCTACCGCTTGTAGATTCATCAGCTCTTCGATGCTGATTCCCAGAGCCGACAACAGTGAACGGATTGACTGATTCGCCGATGCAGTGTAGGCACGCCTCAAAATTCCCTCGGACCCTTCATCCCCTTGTCCATGCTTCGTCCCACCCTCCACGACTCGGCCCCTCCGTCTGCGCCCTCGCATACTCGATTGGCATGCCCCCATTTCCTACAACTCCACCGCCTTGCGCAACCTTGGGGCCCCCATATAACCCTTTCCTGCTCATGGCTTGCCTATACAGCCTCCCTCCATCGCCCACACCCAATCGTAACTCCTCACAGGCGGCGCGCATAGCATTGTATTGGCGCTCTAGTTCTCGCTCTCGCAGCAGACGGTCACGGTGCATGATTAGCTGGGCCGCACGGTGAATGGTCCAGTGACGAAGGGAGCGTAGGCGGGAGAGGCGGAGGGGCCGAGGAGTCAGAGGGTGGTGGAGATGATAGCGTATCAGAGCTGCGGGAACGTAGGTTCAGCTTATTGGACAAAGGAAGGCTTCGGGGGGAGATGGACTTATTCGCGGATCTCTTTTTGGACGTTTGCTGCCACGAGCCTGGAGACTTGCAGCTGTAGAGAAGGGCAAAATTTGGGACATTAGTTGCGTGTGTCCGATAAAAGGCTTGGCTAAGCGCATAAACGTGCTTTCCGACGATATGGCTGGAGTTTTGGGAGCTGTTGTAAGGAATCTCAAGGCTGAGTAGAGCTTCATCGTGATACAATGTAATTTGTTGCACAGGTTGTGTGGGAAAAGAAAGCTGTAGTACCTTACTTTAGCTTGTCGTCTCGTCCGTGCCAAGCTTTGCGACACCTTTAGCCCGCACTAATTTTATGCACACTTTACCGTTATGCATGGCCGAGATAAAAGTACAACGTGTTTCTCCGGAACAACCTTAACTTTTGATAAAGTTTTAGCCGGGGTCGATGGGGTAATACTTCTACCCGTTTAACCAATCTGCAGGCATATACCGTTCACACATCAAGACTCTACACCTAGAGGGTACTGGACAGCTTCTCCTTGATACCTATGACTTTTGCATACTCTGCTCTCCGCAAGAGTACAACGCTGTGCTTCTTTCCCAGAAAGTACGATTTCGTCGACATGTATATGAAAGTTGGTGGAGATACTGATGGAATCATCGTCTATCGGGATGTAGATGACCAGGGTAGTGTGCCGTTGAGCCAAATCCCTGGTCAATAAGAATGCAATTAGTACCCCCGCAACGTTTACTTTGTGACCATCTTTCCACTGCACGACACGGGCAAAAGCGCAGTGGGGTAAGACAAGTTAGCGGCATCAATCGCCCAAGAAAGATGCTTGTGTATTTTCTACCCCGCCTCCAACCCAATGACGTCCACCCGCGTTCTATCAGACTCTTTCCACGTTCGTATTTGGCCCTCCGTCTTCTCCTTCTCATCTCTATCGAGTCTCTTATGCTCGTGCTCCACATTGACCGCCCATTGAGCCATGGCTGTGTTCAAGAGAAGTCGAGCAGGAGCGAAAGCCCCATATTTTGGTCTCACGGGAGGATGGCTTACCTTCTGGGTGGTAAGCACCCTTTCCGAGTCATTAATTCCCTCCTCATACGCCTTCTGGTGTCTTAAGACAAGTTCGAGCAGTATGGACTCATGCATTGCTCCTCGAATATGTCTCCAATCTCATGAATCAATCCTAATTGAGAAACGCTAATTTGGGAATTGGCGTAGTCGGTCGCCTGTTCGACTGACATGACCTTGTTTGGATACGACCAAGGAGTTTTTGGTATATTACTCACCGGCCCCCAGCAATTCAAGACTTTGCTAATCTTGAGTCATTGTAGGTGGTGTGATTGTGACCCCGGACTTCCTCGACACGTTGAATTTGGCAGGACCGGAGCACACTTCGCTTCTGGGAACGGTCACTGCCTTATACGACGTGGGATGCTTTTTCGGCGCCGTGTATGTATTATTCCCGTCATATTCTTCGTCGCCTGACGCTCAATGCATATGAGTCTTGGACGTCCAGAATTCCATACATATTTCCAGGGTCGAAACTCGGTCTTGAACAATCAATGCTAATTGATCACTTCCACGCAGGGCCGCTTTCTCTCTCGGTGAACGATTGGGCCGAAAGAAGTCCGTCTTGTTGGGAACGACCGTAATGAGCGTAGGAGCCATACTCCAAATCTCGTCGTATAGCGTGCCACAAATGATTGTTGGTCGCATTGTTGCAGGTCTTGGCAACGGCTTAAATACTGCGACAGCCCCTGTATGGCAAGCTGAGACGTCCAAGGCTGCCTGGAGAGGCAAACTCGTTGTCATTGAGTTGATCTTGAACATTGCCGGCTTCTCTCTGAGCAACTGGATAACCTACGGCTTTTCCTACGCCAATGGGCCTGTTGCTTGGAGATTTCCATTGGCTTTCCAATTCATCTTCATATTCATCCTCTTTGGAACAGTTCCCTGGCTTCCGGAAAGCCCAAGATGGCTCATTGCACACGGGCATATTGAAGAGGCAGATCAGATCATAGCTGATTTGGAGGCGAAGTCGATCGACGATGCCTACGTTATCACAGAGTCTAAAGAGATTCAGTGGGCAGTCCAATATGAGCGCGAGCATGGCGTCAGCTGGTGGGACCTGCTGAGAGGAAAATCCGGCAATGGAACATCCACAGTTCGTCGATTGATTCTCGGAGCTGGAGCCCAAGCAATGCAGCAACTCGCCGGCATAAATGTGACCAGCTATTATTTGCCGACAGTGTTGATTCAATCAGTTGGATTGAGCGAAAAGTTGGCTCGTTTGCTAGCAGCTTGCAACTCCGTCAGTTACCTTGCCTTTTCTATGATAGGGATACCTAATGTTGAGAGGTGGGGTCGACGGAAAATGATGATCTACGCCTCCATTGGCCAGGCGCTCAGCTATATGCTCATCACCATCCTCCTGCGGTACAACGAGTTGCCGGGCTATAGTGGCAACAAGCAAGTCGCCTCGGCATCAGTCGCCTTTTTCTTTACCTATTACATATGTTTCGGTATTGGGTTTCAAGGTGTTCCGTGGCTCTATCCAACCGAGATCAACTCGTTATCTATGAGGACCAAAGGCGCCGCTCTCGGCACGGCGTCGAATTGGGCTTTCAACTTCATGGTGGTGGAGATTACCCCTATCGGTATCCAGTCTTTACAGGTAATAAACATATCCTAACCCTAACTCTGACCCTCGCACTAAATCTAATGATAGTGGAAATTCTACATCATCTGGACGATATTTAACGCTTCTTTCGTTCCCATTGTTTACTTCTTCTACCCCGAAACCGCAGATCGGACCCTCGAAGACGTGGATCGCTTTTTCCGTGAAAATCAAAATGTAGGTTCCATACTCCTCATCTCCTATTGCAGCGCGTTTGCTGACGTTACCTCTGCCAGATATTTATTTTCAGAGACCCAGATGCCATATCCACAAAAAGACCTATAGCGTACATTGAATACGAGCAGGCCGAGGTGAGGCGAAACAGCAGTGTTATCAGTGCAAATCCAGAAGCCAATAGGCAGAGGATGGAGGCTCTAGACAGAGTGAATAAGGACATGGACGAGGAGAAAGGAGCGGAACTATTGGAGAAGGTGTAGAGGTTTGCTCAGAGTAACGATCGAAGAGTAAGTCAGATTTGGGTGGGTGGAGGATTACTGAGAAATAGTTGAGTATCTATCGGCTTCGATTGGTGATGGACCTATTTTGCTTGTGTAGCGCAGTCATGTCTACGCGTTCGGAGCTATCTGCTGGCTCGTTTCACGGAATTTGGGCAACACATGAGACCAAACTTCTCAGCCTCCTTCCCTCAAACGAGGCTTGATCTCGAAGTCTTTTCTTCTATGTCTAAACTAGACAACTATTGGATACATCAGTAAAGGCTTTTAAACTTCTCAGCGCCGCTCCACTCCCCACTGCCCATCTCGCTCGCCTAACACCTTCCTTCCACCGTCCACTACCTGGACCCCTTTCTGTCACTACAACCCCTGAGTCCCCTTCACCCATCTGGCTGCTTTCTGCCTCGCAGATGCCACTTGTTACGAGCATGGCCGCCGTATTTATCAGCACAACTTGCAATATCGGATCGTCTTGCCCCAATTTCCCTTCAAGTAGCCGCATCAATATTTCTGCATTGTCTTTTGGCGTGTCACCCCCCCGGATTGCATTCAGCGGGTGAATTGGGAACCCGAAGTCAGTCGGATCCAATTGAAAGTGCTCGATCTTGACCTCTGCGTCTTCTGAGCCCTCCAGTGGCTCAGTGACCTTCCAACAATCAGTCACCCCGGCGCAAGAGATCTCGTCCAGCCCTTCCCGTCCAGACACAACCATGGCTTTCCTCATACCCTTGGCCTTTCTCAGTCCTGATAACCGCAATGCTTCCGCAAAAACGGGACCGAGCGTTCTTTCCGTGACACCTACCAAGCGGGCTTCAACCAATTCCTCTATTGGGTGGGCCAACGGGCCTAGAAGGTTGAAGATCGTGCGTATACCCATCTCCTTGCGCAGTGGACCCGCATAGCGCATCCCTGGGTGGAAGTTGGGGGCGAAGAGGAAAGCGTAGGAGGACTTTTCGTAGATCTGCGGGATGTTCTGCGCATTGGAGGCCGTCAGGCTTGGTGGGGTTGGTTGGATGGAAGAAAGTATGTCTGCTGCGCCAGAGACAGAGGTCTGCGCTCGATTACCATGTTTGGACATTAGAAGCAGAGACGAGGCAATGAGTGAGGCGGTTGTGCTGATATTGTACGTCTGGACCGAGGAGCCACCTGTACCGACAACGTCACACTGGCGGTCTACGTTAGAGCATGCCGACATTGAACGTAGGCGAGTGTACCAGCCCGCCATAATACGTTCCCTCTGTAACCCGTCGAGTCTTTACAATGCTCTTTAGACCGGGTAGATCCACATGAAAGGCGGCTTTGCGCATGCGATCGGCACATGCCGCGAGTACATCGGCATCCTTGTCCCGTGAAGTCAATGATAAAAGGGTTAGGAATGTTGCGGACTGAGCTGGTGAGAGTCGGTCTTCGAAGATGAGGGAGAAGGCCTCGGCAATGTCATCTGCACTGGCAGGTATCTGGGAGTTCTGGAGACTCTTGAGTAGGGGTGTGATAGACGTGTAACGGGAAGGTTGTTGTTGTGCAGAGGCCATGGTTACGAAGAGCCTGAAGTAATCCACGGTCTCGACGTTAATTGAAAGGCCATACCTCTAAGAATTTAGGCGCCGTGCCCGGAGCTCAGCCTGTGATATATAGCAGGGATCAAAGCCTCTCTTTACCACCACCCGTCTACATAAAGGTACGACGGAACGGCCGACGCAGTTTCCATCAATAAGTCAAGGATTAAGCCGCGAATTATTGTGGTGGACAGAGAATGGATTTTCGGTTTCAAGAAGATGCTTTCTGTTTCTAATCAACCTACGTGGTTATGCGCAAGTCTTGAACTTAGGTTGAACTGAACCAATGCAGAGCCCAAACACCTTCCCTTTCTCTTCACTTCAACGGCCGATACTTGGACCACTTTCCAACAGCATACTGAGCATAATACAAAGTCTGGTTAATCTATCGGCTGGGCTTCCAAGGAGTGTGGACAGTTTTATACCTCTCGCATTGAATGAAGAGAGGATGAGCCCACAGTAGCGCCTTCCCCATTGATGTTCCGAGTCGAGTTGACCCATGGGAAACCTCAATTAATGGCGTAAAATACAAAGTAGCTACCTTACCTTACATCCTAGCGGTACTAGTATGTATATGACGCGTTTCGTAAGGCTGATTGCGAGACGCTATGGAACGTGTGGACCGACCAGCCAATAATCTTTTAATGCCCATTGAACCGTATTCTATACACTGCATTGACTGTCTAGTCTACCTAGAAATCTCCAATACGACCAATCCACATTGACCAAAAGCAGGAGATCCAGGAGATCCATTACCAACAATGCACATACTTGTGATAAATGATGACGGGCCTCCCTCGTAAGTATAATCTTACCAATCCTCTCATGGCCAGTGGTTATCTTGACAACATGAAAGCAATCAATCCTCCCCATACATCCACGCGTTTGTGCATACTTTACAAAAAGCACGTCACCAAGTCTCTGTCATATTGCCCCATCAGCAGCGGTCATGGATTGGAAAAGCCCATTTTGTAGGTCATGTCACCAAGCCCACCTACTTTCGTCCGGGAACACTCCATAAGGATGACGGCACTACTCATCCGAGACCTCTGTCGTCTGACGACGACGAGGAGGAATGGATCCTCGTCAATGGGACACCAGCGACCTGTGCTCAACTCGGTCTTCATCATTTCTTCCAGGATAAACCACCAATCGATTTGGTTGTCTCTGGGCCCAATTATGGACGGAACTCTACCTCGCTATTCAGTCTGTCAAGTGGAACTATTGGCGGAGCTATGGAAGCTGCTGTATGCCGAAAGAGAGCCATTGCCCTCTCCTTCGCCTTTTACTCTCGAGACCATGATCCAGATTTGATTGCTGGAGCTTGTCGTTTGTCCGTCAAACTTGTTGAGCATCTTTATAAGCACTGGGATGAAGATGCCGATCTTTACTCTTGTAACGTACCTGTAGTCGCGGACGTTGAAAATCACAAAGTCATGTATACCCACGCTTTGCAAAACTACTGGACTTCAGGCAGTTCTTTCCAAGAAATTGAAGCTACTGAGGATGATGAAGACCCCCAAAGCCAGGAGCAGGAAATCAGGGAGAGCGGAGAACCACAAAGCACTAGCACTCAAGGAAAGACGACAATACACCAGCATCGACACTTCAAGTGGGCACCCAAGTTTGGCGATATACAGAAATCTATCGACGATAGTCCGCCAGGCAATGATGGATGGGCGATCCACCAAGGTTATACAAGGTAAATTGCCTGTTGAACCATGAATATCATAATCCAGCCTCGCTTATCCATTCCGCAGTGTGACTCCTTTGAAAGCGAACTACCTGCATGCATCCAACGTATCGATGGGGGAGCTTAAGCTGTGAGTAAGTCAAAATGTACATTATTTAAAGCTACCCGCGCATGAGCCTTTTGGTTGTCTAAAAGACTCGTTCCAGTTATCGTTAGCTGCTGCAATGCGAGAGCTGGTGTCTCGATTACCATGATTTGATCTTCTCTCACGTCCAGCTCTGACTTGTCTTTCTAAACCTTCTGACCTACTCTAAGCACAAGGTCTCCGGATAAGTCTTGG
This sequence comes from Xanthoparmelia taractica, assembly GCA_033085395.1. Taxonomy (NCBI): domain Eukaryota; kingdom Fungi; phylum Ascomycota; class Lecanoromycetes; order Lecanorales; family Parmeliaceae; genus Xanthoparmelia; species Xanthoparmelia taractica. Next base: position 74,231 of record MU853199.1, read on the forward strand.
TCATCGACCCCAGTTTTCTACGCTGTCATCGACGCAGATCTTTATGTGCGCCCATTGATCCATAGCGCCCTCTCAGCGAGTTTTCCAAGTCACTCTTATGAAATCCTCGCCTCGCTCGAACAACTACCACCCGGTGCCAGTAACCTACTCCAAATCACACCTTACGAATCTTTGGACTTCGCTCATCTCCTGAAACATCCAACTACTTCCTTGGCAAATAGCTACATTATCCGCAAAGCATTGATCCGCAAACACTTTTTGCACAATACTGTAACGAGTTGGTGGAGCAAGCACCCGAACGACACGAGTCTCAAAGGTCATGTGCCGCTGACGGTAGGTTTCGAAGTTGATTATGCCGAATTTTTGGACGAGGCGCTTGTGGAGTGTTGGGAGTTAAAGGAGAGTTGGCAGAAGGACGAAAGGGAATGGTGGGTCTTGAAGCCCAGCATGAGTGACCAAGGACAATGTGTAAGGCTCTTTAGTACTGCAGAAGAGCTACAATCTATTTTCGAAGAATGGGATGAGCCCGATAGCGAAGACAACAGCGATGTGGAAACTCCACCAGCCCAGGACGTGATTGGTGCAGGAACCATGACTTCACAGCTTCGACATTTCATCGCACAAAGATACATACATCCACCTCTACTTCTGTCATCTCATGGAAAACGGAAATTCCACATCCGCAGCTACGTACTCGCTGTTGGCGCACTCAGCACGTACGTCTATGAGGACATGCTCGCGCTCTTCGCACCACTGCCATATACCGCCCCTGGCGCCTCATCTTCCGACACATGTTCTACGGCCTTAGACAACCCAGTAGACCCAAGGGTACACCTTACCAACACCTGCCTTCAAGACGGCAGTCGCGAAAGCAGCGTGGTGCGTTTTTGGGATCTGGTAGAAGACGCTGACAATCTGCCGGATGACTGGAAGAATGGTGTTTTTGAGCACATATGCCACGCAACCGGCACGCTCTTCGAAGCTGCGGCAAGGGAGCAGATGATTCATTTTCAGACACTGGTGAATGCATTCGAGGTTTTCGGAGTCGATTGGATGGTAGACGAGAAAGGCGTCCCATGGTTATTGGAGGTCAATGCCTATCCTGATTTTAAACAGAGCGGCGAGGCATTGAAAGCTGTCATTCAGGGGCTATGGAACGGAATAGTTGGCATTGCCGTCAAAGGATTCTTCACTCCTAAGGTACAGGTAGAAGGACGGACTGAGGAACCAAGATTCCGAATGCGAAGGGTATTACATGTAGATTTGGGAAGGAGATGAGCCTCTCCGTGGACGAAATCCCAGCCGACCGCAGTGACAACAAGTTCGAACAGCTCTCGAGGATTGAGTCCAGACCGCAATTCCCGCCTGTGTACAGACTGGCATTTCACTCCTTCTTTGCTGCTGGTGCCTTGCCAAAGAAATCGCTCATCTTCTTCATCCCTTTTATATCGACCTTCTTGAGGTCCTTGATGCCTCTAGATTCGCTAGATTTCTTTTTCTTCTCTTCTTCTTCTTTCCTTCTCTTTTTCTCCGCTCGGGTCTCCGCGCCGTCGTCCTCGAATGTGCCCCTTTTCCGGCTGAAGTCGCCCAACGATCGAGAAGCAAGCGCTTCGGCGCGTATTCTGGCAATCTCTGCAAGGTGCTCATCGAGTATCTTGAAGTTAACTTGGCTTTTACCAGATGCAATCAACGTGCTCAAAGGCTTTGCTATTGCTAATGGGACATAGCTTGATATAAGGTAGGAAAGAGCTGTGCGCAGCCTCAAGAGGTGGTAGAGCTCGCCTGGGTTTATCGCAGGAGTATTGTCTTCTGGCACCGTCATTTCGGTGTCTGTCGAAAGAGCAGAGGCCGTCGACTCTGCGGAGGTAGTACTGGCTTGTGAGTCAACAGTCTCCGATACGATAGACTCCGAGGTCGCCACTTCATTCTGAGACATTGTTGCATCAGGAACAGAGGATTCTTCGTGCTTTACAACCATCACGGGGGTCTCTAGAGCCTTGCGGATGAAGCGTTCCTCCACGCTTGCCGGCAATCCTTTTGCAACCATAGTCTTCGCTTTCAGCACCAGTTCGCGCAAGAGCTTCTCATCACTGAGTCGGTACATCCCTTCGTCTCGAGCTTCCACTGTATCACACACGGCTCTCAGCCTTTGCTCCATTGCAGAGCGCGTCTGTTCATGGCTTGATATATGATTGAAATGCCTCGATATCTCGGACAGCCTTTCAAGAAGATCAGCTGCGGAAAGGAACAGTCTCTTAGATGTCGGTGACTTGGACGGAGGTTCGTAAGTGAACGAAGGCAACAGCAAGAACAAGTAGTCGATGGGGGTCGCGATCATCATCTCTGCTTTCTCGATGGTGTAGCCGTCCGAGATTGGCCTGTCATCCGCTTTCGCGGCCCTTGGCTCAGATTTATCCTTGGCTGTTCGAGCCTTGGCGGGTGCTGTATCATCCTTGTGGTTTACCAATCCTTTTTGGCGACTTATCAGCCAACTTCGGCATTTAGATGTTGGCGCCGCCACAGATATAAATTCGTAGAGCCCCTTGCTGGGGTCAAAATAATATCGGCTTGGAGTCAGTGTCCGAGGATGAGCCAGTGTACAGATGCGGGCTTCTGGGGGGGCGCCTTCGGGTAGGACTAGGACTTTCGGAGGACCATCAGCCTGCGGAACTTCCATGTTCGAGTCGCGCGCCGTCGACTGAGACATAAAAGCTGATCTTTCATTGTTTTCGACGAGAGCTAAGTGTTATTATACAGCCGTAGAAGACGCGTCGAGCACGTGACAAGCGCTCCTGACGCGACGCGCTTCCAAGCGCAAAAATCAGCGTGTTTGATGGTATAGATCTTACCTTAGTACGTAGTCTGATTAACTCGGCGCTGTCATCTCTTCCATTCTTATGAGAATATGGCATTAACACAATCATAGCCATTGAATCCAGGGAAATATTATCTAAAGAACTTAAATGGCTGAGATATAGCTGCCCACAACGGTGAATACAAAAAAGCTTCCGTTGCATTGACGTGAACTGCCCCAACATGCCTGTTGGTGCGTTTTTTAACATGAGTAGAAGCGAGTCCGCTGCTGATCGCAACTTTCAGAAGCCTTCGAACAAAGATGGCCACCTCGATCGCCGCATGAAGCCCTCCTAAGTTCTCCAACGGGCCGGCAGAAATACCACGATTGGACGTCTCCCTCCCCATCTCCTTCAAAATGTTCATCCGCTAGAACCATTCTGAGTCTGAAAAGACGGAAATTGGCCCCTCCGAATTCCGTTGGTGAAGATGATGGAGACGAAGATGAAGAAACCTTGCAGTTGAAATTGGCTGCGATCGAGGCAAAGCTGAAGCTTAAACATTTACAGCAAAGAAAGAGCAGAGTCTGTGCGCCTGGTTTAGACATCGATTACAAGGATAACGGACAGGACCAGTTTTCAAGAAAAGAAAACTTCCCACCATCATGTCAGGACCGAGGGACAAATGGAAAGTTACCCTTGGTCCCGCCCAAGTCTGTCGTGGACGTTCACATACCGGTATCTCCACAGAGAAAGCGTGTCGCGGCTGAAGAAGCGCATTCGCCTGGGAGGGTGTTGTTAGGCATTGATAAGGGGTTGAAGGGCAAAAACATTTCGTTGCGTCGTCCTCAGCGAGCACAGGCTAAAGACGAGGATCCTTTTCAAAATACAGCGGAGCTTGATGGAATTCCAAAAAAAGGAGGACTTTCACGCAACTCCACTGTCCCTCGGTTGGATCAATCGGATAGACCCAAGTCCTTTAGCGAGAAGATTGCAGAGATGAGGCAGCAAGACAAGGCCCGCAAAGACAAGGTGGATAGGCTGCATCGACAAAGAAGTGTAGGATTCGGTGTCCAGCAACAAGAAGTGGATGCCTCTAAGACTGCCGCCGACAGTGTAGAGCATATTAAGGAAGGTCGATCAAAGCACGTTGGTCAAGCCGCGAGCAGCGAGTTTTCGAGAGAAGAGGTACTGAAAGCCGTCAACAAACCCAATGGGGGGCTGGTTCAGCGAAGCAACTCCATTACTGGTGCACGACGTGCTCGAGCCCAGGGTAAGTCTCCTGGTGATGTGTGGGTGAACCCTAATGCGCAGCCTGAGATGAAACCTTCTAAATCCGCATCAAACGATTCGGGGAAAAGGGTGAGATCTTTGTCACCAAAACCCAAACTCTCAGGGTCACCATTGGGGGAGTATAGTCCAGAAATGTCAAGCTTTCTCTTCGAGCCGTTCTCATGCCTTCACCTATCTAAGCGCCTTCTGCCTCACAACCTTCTGACTGGTACCTTCTCGGAGAAGCACATCTTCTTACTCCCGTCACTCCTTGGCGCTGTCAAGTCTCCCGACTTTGTGCTCCCCGATGTTCCTGAGCCAGATCACGTAGTCCTCGCGATCATCGCGTCTAAGTCATCGCCTCTAAATCATAAAGGTGCACACAACTCCACAAGCGCAGAAAGCACTTCCGTCGCTGAAGCGGCGGAAAGCGAACAGAACACAAATGGGAAGTATATGGTGCTTACTCTGACCGACCTGAAATGGACGGTAGACCTCTTTCTCTTCGCGACTGGCTACACGAGGTTTCGGAAGCTCGCTCCTGGAACAGTCGTTGCTCTGCTGAACCCTGACATCATGCCACCACCACCGGGTAGAGCGGACACAGGTCGCTTTAGCCTCAAGCTTGCTTCCAGTGATGACACGGTCCTTGAGATAGGTACTAGCCGTGATCTGGGCTGGTGCAAGAGCGTACGAAAAGATGGCAAGCAGTGCGGAAGCTGGATCGACAAGCGTCACACCGAATTCTGTGAGTTTCACGTTGATGCTGTCGTCGAGCGTACAAGACGTGGACGAATGGAGGTTCAAGGTATGAGCGCGCCCTTTGCGCCTGGCGGAAGGCGGGGAGGGAGGACAGGGCATTTTGGCCACAATAGACGAAGACAGAAGTCTGCACGAGACGACGAATCTCGAAAAGAAGGCCTTCAGTACGATCGCAGTATTGCTTCCCGATACTTCGTCACCCCCTCGATCTCCGGACTCAGTGCGGCTCAGCTATTCGATGCTGAAGGTGGAACTGAACGGGGAGGAAGTAAGGAGGATAGGATACGCAAGCGACTGGCGGAGAGAGAGAAGGAAAATGAGATTGCAAAGAAGTTAGGAGAAGGCGGCAATGGTACTGGAAGCGAGTATTTGCGTTTCAGGACAGGAGGCGAGATAATGGGGAAGGATACGGACCATCAGGCAGCTGATCCCGTCGATGCGTCATCGCTTGGTCTATTGGGAAATAAAGCGAAAAATGTCCACCTGAGTCCCATCAAGAAGAAGAGGAATATCAGCGCCCCGAGCGTGGATAGCTCCAGAAAGAAGACGCGGTTTGTGACCGATCGGGGTATCAAAGAGGCGGGGCGGGAGAGCTTCGGTGGGGACATCGCTATGAAAGGCCCGGACGATGATGACGATGGATTAGAGGTTGTGTAATCCTTCTTCGCCCCCGTCAAGAGTGCATGATGGTATATATGACATTCAAGCATGTATCATTGAAGAAGTGGACACCTGCAATCGCAACGGGGTACGATCAAATTCACAAGGCCAGCCGCAGCAGGATCGTTGGCCAAACGATGGCCTGATGTCAAGCCTCTGGTGGCGAGATCGAAGGGAGAGCGCCAGCGCCCGTGCTCTCCTTTAGGTGTCTTGTTAGTACTACGGTTCCAGAGTCCTCGGTAGATGGAAATACCAGCGTCTCCATGTCCACCTGCCTGTTCCCGACCGTGTGGGTCTCTGACTCTATGCGACATACAGTGATTGAGTGCAGTCCTTCCCCCGTTGGACATTCCCCATCCAACCCCAACTATCCGTTCCCGGAGACTCATCGGTCTTACTCCCGACGATCAGGGCTACTTTGCAGTCGTCTCTCATAGGGTTAGTGCGCTCTTTTTGGCAACTCAACATGGGTTTCAAGTCGGCTCACTGTTAGCCCATCGTTCGGGTAAAGCTATTGAGTGGCTCCACTGTGCCGAAGCCAAAACCGAGGATCTGGCAAAGTATGGAAGGAAAAAGGCATGATTATATGAATCTAGATCGAAGGTTTCTTTCCAGGCTGGCGCTTTGCCAGACTTCTCAGTTCGGTTGGCCATTGTCGCTGCGGCTGCAGTGATTTTTCGAGGAAGCGAGAAGGGATAGGACTCTTATAAGCAATGTACTTGACGATCAGGTTCCTTGCACAATTGAAGCTACCATCCTCATATCGACGTTCCCGTTTATTGAAAGATCAATGAGAAAAAGTGAGATACCTTCGTCCTTTTTTCCCCCGCCGTTCGGACGCCCTTATGTCTTCATATCGCTTGTCCCATTGCCTATGCCCCTGGGGAAGATGTGCGTGATCAGAGCTTGAGCTGTGCGCGGTGGATGAATTTGTGCAACTTGCGATACTAAAGAATCAGAATAACTTCCGTCGTGTGCACAGCGAAACCGTTCGTATTCATAATATGGAACTCTACCCAAATTTGAACCATTCGATCAGCTGTACGAAAACTGTTCGGTAATTTCACAAAGCTATTGCAGTCAAAAGTCTCGTCTTCCTAGCGCATAGTAGTACCGACCTATTGGATCATCTGGCATGGTTACTATGTACAAATCCATAGAGGTTACACACAAGTTCATAATAAGTCGATGCTAAGGTATTGTCAGTTTGGTACCAATCTGGAAATCACAGACAATAACAGTAGCCACTCACATCATAGAGCCATGTCCGGGCTCACTCACCACCACCGCCTCAGCTAGCTTTTCCTTTGTGATATCCGGTTCCCTTTTCCGGTAGTACTTCTCTTCCCAAGCAGCCTTGATAGCTTCAACCCTATCCTTCGGCACCAAATGCACGGAACATCCGCCCCAACCTGCTCCGGTCACTCGGCTACCATACGCGCCAGCCGCTCTCGCAATCTCGCACATCACATCGATCTCGGGACAGCTGTGAACGTACACATCTCGGCTGGAAGCGTGGCTTTCGTTAAGTATGTCGCCCAGTTTCGGAAGCAGTACAGTGTCGGCATCAACAGGCGGGTTTAGCAGTAGCCGTTTGAAAGCCTGAACGCGGAGAGCCTCAGTAAAGACGTGCCGTGCTCGTGGCGCAAGATGAAAATGCTCAGCACGGATGGGGAACTTGGTCATGAATCTTTGCTCAAGAGCCTCCACGGACATAGATAGGGTGGAGGCAATCTCTCCACGAGTGTAGCCTTCAGACTTGTCAAGAAGCTTGTCGACAATCGAGAGCATGGTTCTGATTCGTTCTTCAGCACTGACATGCTGATCTGCTTTTTCGGACTCGTAGTAAGCATTTTGAAAGCCACGAAGACTGCTGCCTAAGGGCCCAGAGTCGGCCTTGAGTTTCAATCCTAGTTTGGCGGCCATGAACTCTGCCGCAAGGGTGCATTCGACTACACGCAAATTATACTGTTCAGGAGCTGCAATATGTTTATCTGCGGCGACAAAACTCTGCGCTACCATGAACGTGATCGGAGGACCAGTTTTGGGGAACGGGAGCGCCTCGGCATACAATTCTGGCGAAAATGAGATGCTGACTGCATCACCTCGAACGGAGAATACAGAGGCTGCCTGATCCATACCTCCAGAATTGACTCCAACGGACCGCTCTGATACAATGGCAAGTTCCACTAATTCCCTTTTGGGAACTTTGTCCGAGCCATTGGCCCGTAGAGTTGCTAAAGCACTCGCGCAGACGAAGGCAGCGCTACTTGATAGCCCACCGCCCGCGGGCACAGTGCCGTCAACCAGAACCTCCATTCCACATGAAGAGAAACCGGACTCCTGTTTCCGAAGAAGATCGACGGCGCCTCTGAACCCGGCTTTGAAGTAGTTGGTCCACTGGAGTGTAGAAGCATCAATCTCGACGTTCCCATCTTCCGGGACCGAGAATTCGCCCGATTGAAATTTTTGGGGGTTGGTACTTGCAACATGAACCTTTACTTCTGCCTGGCTTTTCCTTGGTGCTGGGGAAACTGCAACAAGTACATCTGCCGCTATGGCCATGGGAAGGACCTCATAGAGCGAGTAGTCGATGTGCTCTCCAATGAGATTGACACGGCCTGGACTGCGAGCAACGAATTGGGGAGGCCGTCCATATAGCTCTGAGAAACGGGATTTAAGACGATCAAATCGCGCCCTTTGGGACTCGAGAGCATCTTGTGGGTACAAATCCTCAAGGTCTTTGATCACCGGGACAGGCTCGTTCATCGTATTCTTGGATGCCATTTCAATGTTTTCGAAGGTAGACCAGCTCGGGAAAATGAGGACAAAACAACTCTTTACAGACAGGTCTCGCTGTTCCGAGTCTACAACAATGACGATTGTAGCCTAAATGTAAGATAATTTTAAAATAGGCAAACCAGGGGATTCAACCTGATCGACTAAGAAGAACCTGGTGTTTGATGTTTGGATTTAGCTATAGAGCTTTGAAATTCCGAGCACCAAAGCTCGATCCCAAGGCGGCCAGTGATGGGCCCGAACAACATCTACCTTGGTCGTTGTTATTGCCTCTTCTATCGTTGATATACTGCATCGAAGCCTCCTTGGAGTAAGGGTAAGTTGAAGCGTTTGTGTCGAGTATCGATTCGATACGATTCAAGGACGCAAAAGGAGGAGAGTAGGGTAGGCTTGACTGGCGGGACATTTATTCCATAAAGTACTCGTACTCGTAAGTACAATCAAGCTTCAGACGCTAGTAAATCTTGGCAATGTTTTCTAAGCTGCTAGAGGACCAACAGAAACCCGAGTCGATTCTCTATCATTCATGCCTCCTTTCATCAAGTACTCGGATGTATCTGATATGATGAAAAATGCTTGATTATAAGTACATGTTGTTTCTAGAATACTGTCCTAACGCTTCTGGACTCATCTCCTATTATTGATTCCGTAGCGATGCCCATCTCGATACCAATCCTTGCCTGGCATGCCGGTTAGTGTTCTTTCATTAGCATTGTAAATGTTTTCTACACGGCCATGTCCTGTATTCTGACTAGTCCACTACCCCAGCCTACAGCCAACCATCCTCCACACCCAGAGCCATTTGGGTTCCAACCCAAAGACGTGACAGCGGTCTCCTCCTCGTAAATTGTACTCTCACCCACGGTTTCCTTATATTTCCCCCTGTATTTCACGCCCAAGTCTACCTTCTCTCCCTTGTAACCTTCCGTGATACGACACATACCCTGTCGAGGACCCTGGCCCAGTCTCCTTACCCACTCATGCTTAAAGACAACTTGCTGCCAGCCTGCATCTTTTCTCCCGAGCGCTTTTCTCATTGGGTTCGTGACAATAACACTCCCATCAGCTCCACCTGCAGCGATGGAAGAATGACACTTCCCCACATCCACAATGCCTTGTCCAGGCCCGGGCGCGCTTCCCAGCTTCCCACAGGCGAGGCTGGAGTAGAAACAACGCAATCCCCACAATCGTAAGGTCTCCGAGGTTTCTTCTGGAGCGACCACCGAAAGGAGACTGTCGCAATACGCAAGACTTGATGGTGGTGTACGTGTACGCCCTGAAAAGACGTAGTCGGTTGTAGGGGCGCGGAGAGAAGTCAAGCGAAGATTGCCGGAGAGCGAGGAAGAAATCAGAAGGGTGGGATGGGTGGGGTAGGCGCTTGTGAGCGACAATATGTATGTAGGGTGTAATTGGAGGGAGAGCCAAGGCCCATTCCCTGCAGTTGCTGCGTCTCCTAGGTCGTAGCCACGCGGGGACGGCAGACTTGGGTTTGGGGACTCACTACTGGGTGCATTAGATGCTTCAGGAGGACTATTGGGCTCAGCTGGAGCAAGGTTAGAAACCCATGCACCAAGATCTGCTGAGCTATTCGACTGTGGATTAGGTAACGATGAAGGGGAAGGATGGGGGCAGATGTTATAGATCCCGAGGGCACCATTTGAGTATCCGACGGCAAGATCTGTGGCCGAAAGCCAAGCCAGGCATGTGGTGAGCGGTCTGATGTCTTCTTGCTCTGTATCTGCGAGAGGTAAAGGTCGAGAGCTGGCCGAAAACGCTGCTGACTGGACCTTTACTGTTGTCGTTCGGATAGTTGGTAACCATGTCGCGTACTTCAACCAATTGATGATGACATGACTTACAAAAGCTTGTAATGGCTCCTTTCCCCTTTTCAAGCTGAACATCCAAGACCCGAGCGCAACCGTCACTCCAAATACCGGCGAGCAACCCAACAGAGATCGTGCCAAGAGCGTCTTCGTTTCTCATGGCCCTGGGTACAGGGCACCATTTCAGCTGATTAATTTCTCCCCACTCGGTACATAACACCTGTTGGAGCTCCGCTGGTCGAGTTGATCCCACAGTGTTGTCCAAAGCGTCGAATGCCCAGATCTGAACGCCCGAAGGAGTAGGACACGAGGGTGTGAATGCAGGGGCTTCATTTGGCGTTGCTGGGCGATTGGAGGTTGGAGTTTGAGCCACTGCCAATGCCAAATACTGTGTGTTACTGTCATGGTTTGGGGCCCAATCCAGACACCTTACGCGTGTACCAACGTTCAGCATCCAGCCAAGTCCTCGTCTCTTGCGACATCTAAATCCTTCCGGACCAAGTTCAAACGATCCGGAAGCAGTATACCATGCTTCCTCAAGGCCTATGGATTGCGATAGTGCTAGAGTAAATACCTTTTGTCTTCCGTAAGGCCCCATCAGAAAGCTGAGACTGCTGTGCGTAGCTTTAGGTAGATAAGCGAGGCCCTCTTCCAAGCTTAGCGTTGTTGATTTTTGCTTCTTAGCGAATGATTGTCGGCCTCCTTGATCATAATACCAGTTCCAACCTACCGTTGCTTCCATGTGACGCTTTTCGTCCGTATGCGAGACTTGATGGCGCAAATTCTTTTTGCATGGTAGAGTAGGATCAGCAGCCCATTGATCCCTTGATCTGACCACATGTAAAACGTCTTCGACACCAGAGCCTGAAAAGAGTCTAACGCGACTTCTTTCATGATCAGCTCTTATCAGGTTCTCGGTCATACCTCGAGAATGGACATCAGCATCTCGAGGGGAAATGTTAGCCCTTTGGTTTCGCCTACGGCCTTTAGAAGTACCTCCAAGGTCACGTTCATCTGGATCCGAGCTTGCATATGAGTGGGCGTCTTCGTACTCTTCCTCTGGTGTTAAAATAGCAGAGCCGTCAGAGATGCCGTCGGCGAGAGAGTCTTCGTCTTCGTTCCCGTCAACATGGTCTTCTGGGAAATCAACGTCGTTTTTCGAGTCTTGCAGCTGCTGTAGTGCTTCAAAATCTACTTCAGAATCCGAACTGAGTATACCGAGGCCTTCAAAAGCGTCTGTGGTATACTTTTTATTGGGAATTCGCTGTCTGCCAGACTTTCTGACGGGATGGATCTGAGCCATAGACTAGAGTCCAATATTCTAGTCCGAGGAGTCCATCACAAAGCGCCGACTCTCTTGCCGTGGCACGTGTGTACCCTGATTCCAAAAGTTGAGCTTCGAAGTTGGTCAGTCAACTCTACTTCGTTACCACTATAGAATCTGGACTCGAATCTGGGAGATTGATGTCCCTTTCACTAATCTCGCGGTTCTTGCCTCAAGTCACGTGTTGCTGATGCCAAGCCTTACACGTGTCTACCCGGATATGCAATCTTAGGGCTAGGGCTAGATTCGAAATTCCAGCGTATATTATAATTTAACTATATATCTCTATTAGATTACTTCGATTTATAAATATTTAACTTACTCTTAGTATTATATTTATATTTATCTTATATAATATTCTTATTCTATATTATATAGCATAAAATTATAAGATTTTCCAGATTTTACTATCGTAATTTAGGGTTAGGGCTAGGTCGAAAATTATCTATCTAAATATATTCTTCTAATACTATTATTACTTTATAGATGTTACTTAAACTATAAGTTTCTATTAATTATTAAATAATCTATTATATATTCTATATATTAGTCGTTCGAAAATTTCTAAAATAGTCTTTAAAATACTTATTATAAGGATTTCGTAATTAGCCCTAGCCCTAAGATTGCATATCCAGGTAGATTGCATATCCGGGTAGACACGTGTATGTAGTCAAGTGCTCAACCACAGCGCCTGACAAGAGTCAACACAGACACTCACTCACTCACTGACCGGTCTCCCCACAAGTTGGCGATAGCTGTGCTCTTTGCTTGAGACAATCCCTACCGCTCTCATCCTTTTTCTTGCTTCGTCATGACCTCACTGCCTCCTCAGCGCCAACAGTCCTCCCAACAGCGCCGACAGTCGCCTGAAGCCTCATCGTCGCAACAACACCGGAGATCGAGCATACCTCAATCTGCTACGTCGGAAGACTCACAAACTGTTTTACTAAGCCATCCTTCCTCATCAGAGTCATCTCCTGTACCAGAGCCTCAGGCGACGCAACAAGCGAGGCCGAAACTACAAACAACCGAATCCAACAAGGACCCTCGGAAATGCTGGATATGTTTTGCGGATGAGACAGAAGATACTGCAACTTCGTCTGAGTGGCGGTCTCCTTGTCCATGTTCTTTGACAGCTCACGAATCCTGCCTTCTGGATTTTGTAGCCGATCTTGAAGCCCCACAAAACAGGAAGAGCACTGGCCCTCCGAAGATAGAATGCCCGCAGTGCAAGGCCAAGATCACCATAGCTCGGCCACGTAGTCTTGTTGTGGAAGGTGTGCAAGCAGTGCAGCGCGCTACAGCACGATTCATTTTGCCATTTACTGTCGTGACCTTGTAAGTAGATTCGGTATCCTATCTTTCTTATTGCAAACGCGGCTCCGGGTTCCAAGACAAATTTCGGAAGCAGAGGTTTCTTGATACCCTTTCGAATTATTTTATAGCTGGGCTTCTCCTTTGAAGCAAAAAGCTGACTGCGGGTTCAGGGCTGGAACGGTAGTCACAGGATGTTGGATGCACGGATTTAGTACCATATATCTCTTGTTTGGCCCTGAGGATGCCGAGCGTTTGTTAGGGATCGATAACGCCCTCGGTATCACTAGCAAGTGGGCCCTTGGCTTGCCTTTAGTCCCTCTCGCACTTATAGCCGCGAGGACTAGATACGCTGATAATATCCTACCTATCCTACCAATCTTCTACTTTGCGTCGACTGGCCCGCAACGGGATGGCCCACTTTGGCCACCGAGTGCTTCGATGACCGTGGCAATCTTACCCTACATACGCGCAGCGTACAATGAGTTCTACGACAGAGTATGTGCGCCAAGGGAGAAGGTTTGGATTAAGCAGATCCAACCGCGAGGTGGCGACCATGGAGGCAATGAACAGAATGAGCAAAACCAAGGACAGGGAAATGAATTTGAGGATGGTATGGACATCGGGCTTGATCTACAGGTCGAGATCGTGGAAGAGGAGGAAGGACACGAAGATGGGCAGCCAGCAGGCAACGCTCCGGAAGAAGAGCAAGGCGAAGGCAATCAAGGTCGAGACCGAGGCCAAGACCATAATCAGAACCACGATCAGCCTGTGGGTGGGAACCAGGCCCAAGTCCCAGATTTACATCAGCATTTACATCAACATCAACACCAACACCGACACCAACACCAACATGGAAATCAGAACGGCGTACAGGGTCTCGTCCTCAACTTTTTCTCTTTACCTCAAACCGTCATGGGTGCTCTAATCTTCCCTAGTATTTCCGCGGCTATGGGTGCCCTGCTTCAAGTTGCACTACCTAGATCTTGGACAGTACCTCCGAGCCGCTGGGATCGACATCCTGCTGGTTTCTTGCAGTCTCGTTTTGGGAGGAGCATCGTGGGAGGGTGTTTATTTGTGGTGCTGAAGGATACGCTCATGTTATACTCGAGGTATAGATTGGCACAGGACCACAAAAAAAGAAGGATCGTTGATTATGACGCGAAGAAAGGAAAGAAAGTCGGCTCTGCTGGGTAGGAGCGATTCGGTTGCATTAGCAAGGGCGCTCAAGGGGCGAAGAAGATGGACATATGGATGGTAGCTCCTGAGGATGGTGGCTCCTGAGGATGGCAAGCCTGCAATAGCGATCGCAGGGTAAACTCAGCTCTAGCATTAGCTAATCAGCATCACATTCGTCAATCAAATTTTCTTAGCCATTCTCTGGCTATCTGCGTTGCAGTGCTGATTTATTTCCACTCTGGCTTTCATGGACGTGCGCCTTGCCTATTTTAGTACCTTACCGTAACTTCACTTCGATCAGGAAGCTGCCAACGTCCCCATTGAAACCTGGATGCCAATAGTCCGAGTTCAGCGGAGCAAAGTCATGTATAATAGACTTGAGACAGGACAGAACACACATTTGTCTAAATAACAACTTGATTGTCTTAAGAAAGTTTGGCAGCAGATCGTCGGTCATAGTCTTCTGGCGACAAGTATACGCGCTGATGGCTGAGTCCTATGTCCGTAAGACCGAGGGGACCTTCGCGTAGGGGGCATACGATGGCGGCAGAACCGGAGGACGAGGAGTCGCTTTTGGCTTCCAGTCGAGGATCCGACCTTCCTCGCGGGTTTGGAAAGACAGCCAGATGGTATAATAAGAACCGCTCACTTTTTCAACATTGTGGGATTCCGAGCAGATTCGCCATCCTAATGATATTGGCGGTACTTGCTATCGTCTTCACAACCCTTTGGATGCGGTAGGTATAATATCCTTGACATGTTTTGAAGTTGGGTCTCTAACAGTCTAGACTCTCTAGAAAATCTGGAGCGATTTTGGGTTGTGACACCGTGCTGGAGGGTTACCAATGTCGACCGGAGCTTTCTCACTCTTGGGGACAGTACTCTCCATATTTCAAAGTGCCATCTGAGATCACTTCTAAGGTACCATCTCAATGTCATGTTACCTTTGCACAGGTACTTTCTAGGCACGGTGCTCGAGATCCTACTATGTCAAAAACCTTGGCTTATTCTCAAGTCATCGAAAGGATCAAAAGCAATGTGAGGAAGTTTCAGGGAAATTTCGCTTTCCTTGCCAATTACAGCTACACATTGGGCGCGGAGCAGCTCACCGAGTTGGGAAAGCAAGAAATGGTAAACTCAGGGCGGGCTTTCTTTAGTCGGTACGAAGATCTTGCCCAAACCTCTCTACCATTCGTCAGAGCGTCAGGCCAGCGGCGTGTGATTGAATCCGCTCAAGAATTCAGCGAAGGCTTTCATGATGCAAAAAAAGGGGCTGGAGGAACTGAGGATGGCGAATACCCATATGACGTGATCGTCATCAGCGAGGCTGCCGGTTCGAACAACACTCTTGATCATGGCCTTTGCACCGCTTTCGAGGTTTCTACCACCGGCTCCACTGCTCAGAGCACATATGCTTCTGTCTTTACCCCACCGATCACTGTTCGGCTGAACGCCAATCTTCCAGACGCAAATCTCACCCTGACGGACACGATTTTTATCATGGACCTTTGTCCGTTCGAGACGGTTGCTTCCTCTTTCAGTACATCTTCTCCTTTCTGCGCTCTCTTTACCTCAGCCGAATGGAAGCAGTATGATTACTACCAGACTCTGGGCAAATACTATGGCTATGGTCCTGGTAATCCGCTCGGACCTACACAAGGTGTCGGATTCGTCAATGAGCTTGTTGCGCGTCTAACAGTGAAGCCGGTCGTTGATCACACGAGTGTCAACCGCACCCTAGATACAAACCCTGATACTTTCCCTTTAGGAAGGAGCCTGTATGCAGACTTCGGGCATGATAATGATATGACTGCCGTCTTTGCAGCGCTAGGACTGTACAACAGCACCGTTCCTCTGAGCTCGACGCATGCGATGACTGTGGATGAGATGCAAGGGTATTCGGCGGCTTGGACTGTGCCTTTTGCAGCACGGGCATACTTCGAGAAGTTGCAATGTGAAGGGGAGGAAGAAGAGATGGTGAGGGTGCTGGTGAATGGGAGAGTGCTGCCCCTAGAGACCTGTGGAGGCGATGCACTTGGCAGATGTACGCTTGGTGCATTCATCGAGAGTCTTGGCTTTGCACGAGCTGGTGGACACTGGAACCAATGCTTTAAAGGATCAGGCGACACGGCCGATGTTGAAGTGGCTGAGTGAAGCATCTCAACCTCCGTCTTGTTCGGTCTGGAGGCTAGCACAGCTCGATAGGCTGCATTATGGCGGTAAAACTCCATTTATTTGAAACGTAGAGGGATACTAATCCTCCAGTACTAGAAACACAGGCTTTTCACTGTTTACATGCACAATACCCATAGGCGACTACTCACTCGTAATCCGGTTTCCGAGAGCTTGTATGTGAGGTCTCCCCACCAAGCCGTATAATCTGCCCCATGATCATACCTTGTTGCTTGCCCTTGGGATACAGACGGTTGATGACCCGATGATGCTGCAGGTATTCTTACCATTCGTCCAGTCATTGAACGTCGGTCGACAGTCATCTATCAGCTTGGGAGAACTTGACTTAGCAGGCTTATTCTTTCATGGTGATTGCAAGTGCTAGTAGTGACTTTCGAATCAAGAATTTCCGACCTCTCCTGCCATTGACAATCGTTGCAGAGCTTGTGATTTACTGCCGAGAATAAAGGCTGCCATTGGCAGCTGCCCCAGGAAGAGTGTTAGACATACCGGAAACTTCCTCGTTGATGCTGCTATTGGTCAACGTTTGAGCACTTGCATCGTCTCCATTGTGCTGGTTTTCACATATTGCCTGATAGAGATCCTTGTGTCATTCGGGAAATGTGAAGACTGTTACCTGAACCGGAACGAGCGAGATATGGCGAGAAATCCATTGACTATATCCAGCGTTCCGCTCTCGTCTTGCTTTAAGTACCACAAGAAATCAGGGGACGTTTATGCCACATTCCCAATCTGCCAGCTTGTCCCATCATCTCGACGATAGCTGTTTGAAACGCCCCCTTTGTACATGACATTATGCCCTTGTAGTTCTCGAGTACTAACATGGCTGCAGATAATTGCTTGGCACTAAGCCGGGTCTGCCTTTCTTGCCTGTCACCTCCGCTTCCCACCATCCGTCATCTTGGAGCCTCAAGACTGCTAGGACATCACCCTTTGCGAAGCTCAGCTCCTCCGGAATAGCAGCACGATACATATACAATGCTCTCGCTGCATCAGTCTATTAGCATGCTTTCTGTCACAGAACCTCTCCTATAATGGTAGAGAAGACACCCAATGTCCAAAGATGGAAAGACTTACCGAAATGCAATATTGGTCTTCCGTCTTGAGTGTATTTCCTTCCGTCCGCTGTACTCTTGCTCCTGATTCTGCTAGTTCCCTGATCTGGCTGCTGTGGTTGCCCGCCATAATAGGTTATCGGTCGTCCTCCGATCCCCCGCCCCCTTTGACCACCATTACCAACATCTCCATTGGAAAGCTGCATTGCCATACCAGCGCTGCTGTTTGGCCGTTCTTGTCTTGCGTACTGCGGTTGTGGTGACGGGGCCCGACCTACGTCATCCGGTGAGTTGTGTTGAGAATAAAGTGGCTTTGTAGGGCTCGTGTTGGGGGGTTGCCTTGGGCGACCACCGTTATGATATGGATTCGGACTTGCAGTTCTTGCTTTACCTTGCTGACCTTGGCCTTGATATCCAGGACGCGGGCTCGTGCTCCTCATAGGACGAGGTGACGTCGCGCGAGGCATCTGAGATCCGCTACCCCGGGTATCAGCGCGAGAAGAACCGTACATTTCTTTATTCTGGCCGATGTATTTGCGGGTGGTGGACTGCATTTGGGCAGATGTGAAGGCCGGTTGCGGAGCATCAAGACGTCTAACAGATTGGTCGGAGTAAGAGGGTGGTGGTGTGCCTCGCTGCGCGGCTGAGAGATCTCCATTCTGCATTCCGGATGCACTCGAAGGTCCTGGGGTAGCAACGCCTGCATAACGGTCTGCTGACATGCGGACCGAGGATTGTTTGTTGACACCTTTAAGTTCAGCGAGCGCAGCGGCGATAGGATCTAGATCCTTGATAGGAGAGTGCATATTTCTTGGGTCAGGCTTGTTTCGGTTGGCATCAGGCGAGGCTACATCGAAGACATTGGGTCCAACATTCAGCTGGAAATTGGCTCTTGGATCCACAGGTTCGGGACTTCCTGAATATCGATCTCGTGAATCTTGACCATGGCCATACTGGCGAGTCAGGCTGGAGTCATTATGCCGGCTATTTGAAGAACCCCAAGTGCTTCGAGCATTAGGGGCAGCTATTGTTGGAGTCTCTTTCTCATGCTTGCTCTTTCTACGGAAGGGGCTGTTGCTAAAGAAACCACTTCTCTTTTTCTGAATC
The DNA here is from genome assembly GCA_033085395.1 of Xanthoparmelia taractica. NCBI lineage: Eukaryota > Fungi > Ascomycota > Lecanoromycetes > Lecanorales > Parmeliaceae > Xanthoparmelia > Xanthoparmelia taractica. The sequence goes on from MU853199.1 coordinate 92,511, forward strand.
TGTTTGGCCGGGCTCGTTGCAGGCATCATTCGGCCCTCGTCGTGCTTGACAGGCGACTGCTTTCCGCTTACTGGCTCCTGACTCGAAAAGGACGTAGGATTTGAGCACTCACTCTGAGAGTCTCGACTTGATGGTCTCACCGGACTGGCAGCAGAGCTACGCTCAGAAGGTGGTGCAGTTCGACAGAACATAGTCATTCCGTCGGTAGGATATTCGTTGTGGGGCACAGTGGGTAATTCATCCACTTTGTGCTGATAAGACGCCTGCGTCTGAGCCTGTCTTCGGTAGTCAATCAGGGGCGGTGGCTGTTGCATAGCTTTTTGTGGGGTCAAGGTCGTCTCTCGACTTGGAGGCGTATTGGTCTCAAGGTGGCCCATATGTGCGGCCAAATGTGACTGAGGATCGTGGTGGGATTCGAACGTTGAGGGTTGAGGAGAAGAACTACGGAAAGCGGGATTGATGGTCCTCTGGAACTGGGCGACTGAATAATCGTCTTCTGAGGCATCCGAAGCATTGTCATTGACGTCTCCGCGACAGAAATTAATATACTTTGGAGGATCGGGTATCTCTTGCCCTGTCCCTTTCTCTTGAATGAAGCTGGAGATGTCCTTCTCGACTTCGCACCCTTCAAGCGAAAGCCGTATCTTCTCGCACGACTTGGAAAGGTTAGCAGAGCGTTAATTTGGGATTTGACAAGCACTGACAGCATCATCGCTAACACAGACAGTCGATGCAACGTTTGCAAAAGTCCACAAACTGCTCTTCATAAAGTCGAGTCTCTCCTCCTCAAGGTCTTGAAATTTCTAAGACTATTATTAGCTGCGCCCACTTTCCCTATAGTGCAATGATTCTCACATCACAAGCAGCCTTCCAGTCCCTATTCCACCGTCCCGTCGTCTCTTCAAGTATCTTGACGGCTGCTTCGTACTCGTTGCTCGTGGTAGCCAACTGGATCTGAGTCTTCTCCATTTTGGCTTTGTTCTTGCGCTCTTCCTGGCCCATGACCATATGTCCCTGGGCTAAGTAGCCTTTGATCTTGAGACAGTCCTGTTCATAACGGTCACGAGACTACCCTGGGTCAGACAGGGTTTCAAGATTTTGGTTATCTTCGCGCACCTTGTTCACAGCTTGAGTTTGCTGTTGCTTCTGCTTGAAGAGTTTTTCAACACCCGTCTGAACAATCTTTCTCCGCTCCTTCATTCCTCCAGCAAACGCAGCCAACGGTTCCTCCAATTCGCTTTTCATCTGGCCTGCAATCCCCTGATGCGCTTTGCCCATAGCTTCGACTTCTCCACGCATGACGTCAAGGGAGGCTCGTAGGGTCCCGGCTTCTGACGAACCGAGTGGTTTGCGACATAGTGCGGTCATCTTTCGGGCGTAATCATCTTCTATCGCAGCTCGAGCTAAATCCCAGTGAGCCTGGAATTCAATTCGGAGTTGCGCTTTGGTATGTACTGTTATAGAACGCCTTCAACTCGTCGCAAGTTACTTTCGCATTGTGCATGCGCTCCAGCAGTGGGTGGACGCCAGCGTCATCCTTGCCCCAGAAATTGTTCGCGACTGCCAATATCAGCACAGGTTTTGCAAGCGTACGTTCCGTGACTACTTACAGGATAAAGAAACGCTGGGCCCTTCAGCGACCGTGCCGGGCATTTTGACTACGTGCTGGGGCGTTGATCCCCTAGCCCTTGTTGAAGTCGAATTATTGACTCGAGCGACAATAGCCTTCACCAATGACGAGGTAGGTCGTGTGTAAAATATGTATCTGTAATATATGTCCAGGAAGAGCACTGAACACACGAAGCCTTAGGTATTTTTGATCTTCCGTAAGCTCGAGATGTTTAAACACGGCTGTTGCTAGGGACAATGAGTACCAATAGAGGAGCTTATTCTGAAGAAACGCTAAATTGAATAGCGGGTAGCGGCGCCAAGCCCTTCGGATTGAGCCTCAAATACTTTACATGCCTCACTGCTGTGCTCTTTAGTCGAACGACATCACCCTCTCTCTTTCTTCCTCTCTCCTTTCCCTACCCCACTCTCTCCTAAACAGTGCACCTGTTCTACAGCCACCAAACCGTGTCAGGACTTTTACGAATGTCCCCCTATCCTAGATGACCAGCTTCCCTCCCCCTCACCCTGCAGCTCAGAACTCGATAGCTTCCAGTTCAAACAAGAGCTCTGGCGCACAGCCAGCGAGGGGACAACAGTCAGCCTGGGGGCTGCCTGCCCCGGGACCAAGCGCTCGCCGGGGGCTCACTCCTCTTTCAACCAACCTTGGCTCCTTAGCCCTTGAACCGTCAGGGCGCCCAAGTCACGCCTCATCCTCCTCGCCATTCACTTCATCCTTCTCGTCTGTGGCCAACTCCTCAACACCGAACGACAATAGCAGAGCATCATATCCCTCATCCATCGCAGCATCAGCTTTCCCGTCACTGCAATCTGGATCTCAACAAGCTCTATCGGGTCAGTCGCTCTTGTCGCCTCGGTCAAGAGCCATCACGCCATCTTCTACTCCATACTCGGCGTCCTCCACCGCGGCTTCGACCGCCGCGTCTCAAGCTGGAGGAGTTGGGAGTAGTGGTGGCGGAGGAAGCTCTAGGCATCAAACTTTCTCTCCTCCATTACCACAACATAGCTTGAGCTCTCCCACGACCAACCCCTTTGATCGATCATTCACTGGATCAAATTCCGCTTTGGCTGCGTCTGGCCAATCCTCAGTATCCAAAATTGTTGTGACCCAGGTTTTCCTGCTGCTAGGCTCCATAACCGAGAAGGAAGGTAAGGCCAAGTGGGACGCCCAAGCAGAGGCTATCCATAAGGTAGGGCTCTACGAAATTTAACTTCTCATTCCTTGCTCTATGTTGCTTTATCGTTGACCGTTTCATTGTAGCTCGTGGAGTCAAACGGCATGGAAGTCTTCTCCAAGTATTTCCGTCGCCTTCTTGTTGGGAACTCCCCCCAAATATTCCCTGGCACCAATCGCAATGTTGAAAATCCCAGCAACTATCACCTATTAGTGCAAGAGATGGAGAAGATAACGCAAGATCCCGAACAAGCTCCAAAAATTGCAGAGATTATAGATACTTCAGAAGGCGATATTTTCCGTGACTTCGAGCTTGCGACGTTCATGAATCACTTCGGGTTGGACCCATTAGCGAAGACGTTGCTTGCTTCAGCGTTCACGCACGTCTCGAAAACGGATCTAAAGGCTAAGGGTATCTCCCTCTCACCCCATTTGCCAACTCCTTGTACTGACTCTCCACAGCTGGAGTCATACTTCTTGAGAATTTCGATGGTCTGGTTGCAAGCCTCGCAAATCTTGACAACGACAATTACAATGTGGCTCCTTCATTACTCGCAACATGCGCCCTTAGATTCTTCGAAGATTTACCCCAGGATTCAAGGTCGAATATTGACTTGGATCGCCTGGGCTACGCGCTAAAACACCGCTACTCTCAACAAGGCACATCCATACCATCAGAAGTACGATCAGTCCTTTTTCTGTTCAATCTGTTAGAAATGGATCTTCGCCTAGTGAAGGAGATACAGCTTCGTGGCCCTCAAGTAACGAGTAGTTCTACAGCGGCAAAAGAATTTCTTTCACGACATACGGATGAAACCCTGGATGAGAGACAGGTAGCCGGCGCCCTTCTCTTCATGGTGCTAGTCCCAACGCGGCAGCAATACTCTTCTGCTGTGTTTGTATCTGCGGTTCATGACTACGTGGAGCGTTTCTTCGATTGGCAAACCGTGGTTCGGGAGCTCGATCTCAAAGGTCTTGAGGTCTCAAGGGACCAATTCCTCGCTCTATACAGCGCTCTACTCCCAATGTCCCAGGAAAACGCTCAATTTGACATCCAGCAACTCTGGGGAGGTCGATGGCGCAACCCGCAGACACAAGTCTCGTTCATCCGAGCTTTCCTGTCATGTTCGCCGTCTGAACTTGACGCAACGAGCATCCCCGATTTGCGTCCCGCCTATGATGCCCATACTTTATTGGATGCTCCCGAGAACGTTGCGCAGCATGCTGAAAGAGCAATACGAGACACGATGATTTCGTTAGATGCGGTCACGGCTATATTCGATCTCATCGTTCGCTCCGATGAAATGCCATCTCAGGAAGTCGAGGCACTATTGGCCGAAATTATTCGTGGTAAAGAGGCATTTTTTCTGTGCTCGTCTGCAGGCATTGCAAAGCCATGGAGGAAAGGACAAGAGTATATTATGTCAAGTTTGTTTAGAATCTTTCTAGATAAGGGGCGGCCAGATCACAGCTATGTCCTTCGTTCCCTGTGGAAACAAGACAAAGGATGGGTCGCGACAAAGCTTGTCGAGACCCACATCGATGATCCCCTGGAACTGACCATGATAATGGACCTTGCTAGGGAGCAAGAATGGTTAGTGGACTTGCTCACACTCATGAATGGGTTTGGCTTAGATCTAGCTGCGCTAGCGCATCGCGAAGGCATTCTTGACCTTGAGAGTTGGGCGGACGACAAAATCGCACAAGATGCCACTGGATTCATTGTGGGCGTTTGGAAATTTTTGATGTTGAAGGCTCAGGACGAGCTCCGGATTGCCCGAGACGAACAGTCGGAACCGCGGACCGTAAGCCTGGCCATGAAGACTGTCTATGATTTCCTCGCTATACTAGACCAGCATATGATCGATAGAGCCGAGCTGAAGGCACTCCAACGACAATGCCTACAAGCATACCCAAGGCTAATCATCTATTGCGAAGGGATCGAAGAGAATGTTGATGTCGACTGCAAAGAGAGCAACCGACTACCAAAAGCTGCGGATCATGAGATGCAAGCGCTATACAAAAGGATGTACAATGGCGACCTGAAGGTAGAGAACATCTTGGAATATCTACAAGAGTGTAAAGCCTCGAATGACCGGAACAAGGTTGATCTCTTTGCTTGCATGATACACGGGCTCTTTGACGAATTTTCATGTTTCGGTGAATACCCCTTGGGTCCACTAGCAACGACCGCGGTGCTATTCGGTGGCATTATTTCAGTTGGGCTTATATCAGACCTAACTCTTCGAGTGGGCCAAGAGATGATTTTGGACTCAGTCCGCGACTACCCACAGGAAGCTTCAATGTACAAATTCGGCCTTCAGGCCTTGCTACATGTTCTGAGTAGGCTTCGGGAGCCGGAGTGGACCGAATACTGCAATCGATTGGTGCAGGTTCCCGGCCTTCGAGGTACCGAGCCTTACAGGAGAGCCCTCGAGGTGCTTTCACAAAACGGTGCTCAAGCCTCGGAAGATTCAAGTGCTATCAATGGTTTAGCGGATGGAATGAGTCTTCCAAACGGCGACATTGACGAATTCCTCTCTCCTGACATAACCTTCCGCTTCAAATCCGTCAATGCAGAGCCGTCTTCGGGTTATGATGAGCCTGACGAAGAGACACAAGAAAAAGTCGTCTTCTTCTTCAACAACGTTTCTGAGCAAAATTTAAAGAGTAGATTGGGTCAACTCCAGGAAGCGCTCCAGGACAAGCATTATCAGTGGTTCGCGTTTTTCCTTGTCGAGGGACGTGCCAAAGTCGAACCAAATTACCAGCCGCTTTATCTCGACATCCTGAACCTCCTTGGCAACAAAGCTCTATGGAATGAAGTCCTTCGAGAGACTTATGTCAGTGTACAGAAAATACTGAACGCTGAGTCCACAATGCAATCTGCATCTGAGCGAAAGAATCTGAAGAACCTTTCCATGTGGCTGGGATCTTTGACGATTGCACGCGACAAGCCAATCAAACATAAGAATATTTCTTTCTTGGAATTCCTTATTGAGGGTCTTGAGACGCAGCGATTGATCCTTGTTATTCCATTTACTTGTAATGTCCTTGCACAAGGTGCACGGTCAGTCGTATTTAAGCCACCGAATCCTTGGGTTATGGAAGTTATCGCAGCCTTACTCGAATTGTACTTCCATTTCGAAATCAAGCTGAATCAGAAGTTCGAGATTGAGGTCCTCTGCAAGGAACTCGGCTTGGTTGTGAATGAGGAAGACGCTTCAACGATGATTCGAAACAGGCCTCTTCACGACGAAGACTTGCCGGGTAGTATGCTACCAGACGGAGTTGATGGATTCGATGAAATGAACTTGAGTGGCATCAACCGGACCAGTCGAAGCTCAAGATTTGATACGGATACCATGTCTTCTGCTTTGCCGGATCTGGAGTCTGTCCTCGTGTTTCCACCAGCGACTGGCAGCCCTGCTACTCAAGCTCGGCTACGTGACATTGTTCAGGAAGCCGTCAAACGCGCTATCATGGAAATTATCGCTCCGGTCGTGGAGAGATCAGTCACCATCGCAACAATCGCAACTAGTGCTCTGATCCATAAGGACTTTGCTCGGGAATCGGACGAAGATCGAGTGCGCAGAGCTGCTCAGCAAATGGTACGCCAACTGTCTGGAAGCCTTGCGCTGGTTACTTGCAAAGAGCCGCTCAAGATGAGTATGACAAATTACATCCGCATGGCGCAGCAGACAGACTTTCCAGACCAAGCTTTTCCCGAAGGTGCTATCCTGATGTGCGTGAATGATAATCTGGACACAGCGTGCAACATAGTAGAAAAGCAGGCTGAAGAGCGATCTATGCCTGAGATCGAGGCCCATATCGAAGCTGAGATAGCACAGCGACGACAACATCGTGCTGAACATCCCAACGAGCCCTATATGGATCCCGCCTTCAATCGATGGGCCGGATTCATCCCAGATCCTTACAAGCAGGCATCTGGCGGTTTGAACCAAGAGCAAATGGCAATCTATCTTGAATTCGCTAGGCAATCCCGGGGACCCGCAAGCCACAACCAAACTGCTTCAGCAGACAGCGGGCGGCAGTTGCCCGACATATTACAGGATGCGTTTGCATCAGTGCCGAATGTCCACACTCCGGCCGAGACGCTACAACTGCCACATCAGGCACCCCAGCAGCAGCAACAGACTGGTCGCATGTTCCCGCCGTCGGTGCCTAATGTGATGGCCCCAACCCAGACGAACGGATACGGGGATATTGAAGCAGTTCAGGATCGCTTATCCCAGCTCCTAGGTGAAACCAGTCGAATGGTAAAGGAACGTCCGGATCGATCCATGAATGAGATACAACGTGACCGTGCTTTAGTAGAGGTCCTCAGCCAAGCATGGGAGTTGATCGCGTCGTCGCCGGATTCCATTGCCATGAGCTGCGCTGAGGAGATTTGCAAAGGAGTCTATGGCAACTCTATGATACGTCTCGAGATTGAAGTGTTCCTGCATCTACTAGCACGGCTGTGTCTGACGTACCCAACCATCAAAAAGGAGGTCGCGATATGGACAATGACGTTAGAGGAACAGAAACTTCTCAATGTCGAGGTGACGGCCGCACTAGTCAAGGTTGACCTTTTGCACCTAAAGCAAGTAGATCTGTTTTTCACCGGTTTGATCTACGACCGAGAAGATTTTGCGCTCGGTGTCTTGTCTGACTTAATGGATGCCCTACTCCTCAACGATCATCCGACAGCACTACGGGCCGACTTCTCGAGCAGCTTAGCTGCTCTAGGCCAGTGGCTTGTGGAGGATCCCCGCCTGACTAAAGCCAAGGACCTCGTCCAACGACTGCAAGAGTGGGGTGTCGATGAGACTGTCGACCATACTAGACCAGACGAGAGTCTTGTGAAAAAGCATCACTTGCAATATGTATTCGCAGAATGGGCTGCAATATGCGATACTTCGCCGAAGAATCCCAACGAAAATTTGTGTCTGGCCTTTATATCACAGTTGCACCAGAAGCAGTTATTGAATTCGGAAGAAGACATGGCCATGTTCCTTCGGTTTTGCATTGACGACGCGATGGATAGTTACGGCCATGCCAGTCTGAATGCTGATGGGAACTCGGACGAACCTTTCTTCAAGGTCGACTGGTTGGCCAGGCTTATTGTGGTACTGGTGAAGAACCAAGGCGAATTCAACGGCTCCGTAAAACGTAACAAAGTCGCATATATGGATTCGATCTTAGCCGTTATTACCTTGATAATAAACAACCATCACGTATTACAAGGAGAGCGTTTCAATCAACGGGGATTCTTCCGACTCCTCTCGAGTATTCTGTGTGACTGGCATGACTTCGGACGAGAGGGCGACGTACCGGATCGAGACATGCTCGTCGTCTTTGCCAACAACTTCCTGATGTTGACACCCCACCACTTCCCAGCTTTCGCCTACAGCTGGCTCATGCTGATCTCGCACCGACTTTTCATGCCCAGCCTGTTGAAGCTCTCAAACGACGAGGTGGGCTGTACTCCCTCCTTCACATACTGCTCTACTGACATCTGGTAGGGTTGGGATTCATTCGCCAAGCTTATGGAGTCAGCGCTGTCGTACATCTGCCAATTTCTGAAGCCGACCACCATCACCCCTCTCGCAATGGACCTCTACCGAGGTATACTGCGCGTTGTTCTCATTTTGCACCACGACTTCCCCGAGTTCTTGGCGGAGAATCATTTCCGCCTCTGCAACTCTATCCCACGATACTGCACGCAGCTTCACAATCTTGTCCTCAGTGCCTATCCTTCCTCCTTTCCCGAGCTCCCTGATCCATTCGTGACAGGACTGAAGGTAGATCGTCTAGAAGAGATGAGGAAAGCTCCCAGGGTTGTTGGCGATTACACCGGTCTACTCATTCAAAGCAACATCAAGGATGTGATTGACGCATCGCTAAGGAGTAACGAGGTTTCAAGCGACAATGTCACTCAGCTGGCTAATGCAATCTATACACCTGCTGATCGGGGCCTGGCTGTGGACTCTTCTCTTCTACACGCTGCCGTCTTGTACATCGGTCAAAGCGCAATTGCGACGGCTGGACAGAAGGGTGGCCAGCCGTTCACCAGCGATTCTTCTCATGCCTCGTTACTGACGAAGTTGGCAAGGGAGCTCCATCCGGAGGCACGCTATTACTTCCTTAGTGCTATGGCTCATCAACTTCGCTATCCCAACAGTCATACGCATTACTTCAGCTACGCTCTCCTCCACCTCTTCGGTACAGATCTGGCGGATCAGCAGGAATCCGATGTGCGCCAGCAAATCACTCGAGTATTACTTGAGCGTCTCCATGTGATCAAACCACATCCATGGGGTCTTGTCATCACGACGTTAGAACTGATCAAGAATTCGGACTACAATTTCTTCCAGTTGCCATTCATCAAAGCTTCACCCTTGGTAAATCTCTATGTCTGATATTCTACGAATAAGTGCTAACTTCTTTTCTGCCGCAGATTCGAACCATGTGTGAACGTTTTTCGCATTCGGCGCAAGAGCGAGAGCATTGGGGTGATCAATTCACTCAGCACATATGAGTGCGGCGCTGGCAAGGCGCACTGTGACACGACATAGGGGCACATACACGCTACTGTTAATACTGGAGTTTGATGACGATTGCAAAAGCGACGGCGAACGGAGACTCGGGGCTATGACAGGGGTTGTCTCTGCTTTATTCCATCATTCATCATCTTCTGCCCACATGTATGTAGGGTGCGACGAAAGATGACTAAGCTGGCTTTGTGGTATTGCTTGTGATCAGACCCGTAACTTATGGGCAGTCCACGCGTGATATCTACCATGACTCAAAAGATAGAAGAAGCAGAAGAGCAGATATGCTAGCTCATGTATAATAGGCCAATGGTGACTTGTAGGATAATTCGTTGCTTTGATTGCTATAACATCTTGTGAGCACGAGACCTTGGCCGTTTACGTGCCATGTCAGAGCTTAGACAGCTGCTCAAGCCAGAGCGGGTTCGACTGGCCAGGGCTAATAGGTCGTTACTGCTTTTTTCCCTCATCCTCCATCCTGCCGCTTTTTAGCTCCCTTTTCAGCTATCCGTTAATCTCTTCAGCTACCTTTCCGTGCGGTTTCCAATTCCTGAGCACATAATGTTCTAGAGAAAGGCGTAGCTGGCCGCTGTGCTCGTCTTGGATTCCCCGGCTGCAGCCCCCATATGTGAGATGCGGAGATGATGTGAGAGGCGATGTTGAACAATGCTCAGACGTGATCGGCGCCTGAAGATAAGAGAGCCAGCGCATCAAGCCAATCTCAAGCGAAAGTAATTGCGAGGTGGTCCGATTTAAGTCATCGATACAGAAGATGGCACAGTGACACCCACCCGCGCCTGACATCTCCAAATAGAGTCCCTTATCTGTCAAGGCTAACTGTTTCAAAGCTCGAATAACCATGTTGATATTATTGGCTCCCTTCTGGCTTCTCACTTTCCTTTGGTTGTCTTTTTCAACGGCCTGTATGTCTGAAATTTGAAAACTGGATCTTCATTCGAGCTCAAGTGCTGTTTCTTTTGCAAACCAATCGTGCATGTCATCGACAGATTCTTGGCTGAGAGGCGGCTTAGCTTTGGACTCTTCACGAGGTGAGACTTAAGTCCTTCCGGTCTGGCCTCCATAGTATTATAAGCAACCTCAGGGGCAGACGTGTCGTCAAAATAGTGCGCAGATATCGGATAGAGTATTGTCCGGTTGACCTAGATATTGTTCCCACCAACATGTCTAAACACTCATGACATAAGCAGGTTTTCACGTACAACCAGTACTCATCGGGGTGCATGAGGATTTTCATTTCCATGATAATCTTAATGAAGCCAAAGCAGCATAAATTGTGAAGAGATGGTGGATCATAAGCTCCACAAAGGATTTAAGCTTCATCGTAAAGAGGAACCTGTGCTATCGCTCCCCGGCTCGTGTGACAAATCTCTGACCCGCAATCGACCAAAAGCCTGCAACGCCTCCATTGCTCTGTTCATAGGGGGGTTACGAGCAGGAAAGAAACTGCTTGCATGGAACAGCAGCGCAAGACCATGTCCTTAGTAGCATCGACCAGAGCGAGAATTGGAGGAGGTCTGGCGGTAGAATGGATGGGATTCGGGCTAGGACCTATTGTAGAAGCATCACATTGTCCTCCGTTCATGTCAAAGACGACGATATCAGTGGTGTCTTTGGGTGTAGGGCGTGTCCATTTGTGCTCCTCTGGCTGGTCTAGCCCTTTCTTCGCAAGCTCATAATCTGAGAAAGCTTTACCTCTCCCTTCCCTCCCCATCCCGCAACGCCATTCTCGACCTCCGGTCTAACGGCTACGTACCAAGCCCAGGCTCTCTTGTCGAGCTCTTCGCGACTCAGAAGGGCCCAAGATTGAAAAAGTAAATGCAGTGCTCGTAGGAGGAGGCCTAAATTCCGTTCCTTTTCCGCTTTCACTACGGCTGCGGACTTCTTCCTCGGCGGCGATGCTTCATCGGTTGGAGACGGTGCTGAGGCAAACGACTTGAGCAAATATGCTCTTGCAGATTGAGCACTGTAGATGGGCAATCCGGACCCATTTGAACCCTGCCCTTTGTGAGCACCAGAGACTAGCGGGCCATTGAAGGAACGCAGAGCTTCGAGGTCAAGGCCCCACAGTGCTGGCTCGTCGTGGATTCCGCCCTCATGCTTCAAGGTTTTCTGACTGTCTATAGCGTCTGAGCCCTCCGCTTTCATATTTCCTGCATCTTCCTCAGGTTTCTCCTTCCACTGATAACCCCATCTCTTCATGACGCTGATATACCTTCCCATTATCCGGATTCTTGGTTGCCCCTGACCCCAACCATCCTCTTCAGCACTGGTCCCCTTCTCTACTCCCAAGCTGAGGGCTTTTGTCCTTGCATTTACGCTTATGACTGCTTGAGCCAGGCTAAGTCGGGAGGATAAGGGCTGGGATGGCATCGTATTTTCAAGTAACTTGGTCGCAAACGCCAAGACTAGTGGGGCTCGATTGGTGTATAGAATTGTCCCTGCCAGCTCTTCCTCATCAGCATTGGATTCAGGGAGCGTCAGGGACTCTTCGATCGCAGCTGGAGTAATGGCGTCTTCCGTAGATATGGTCCTCTTGCGCTTGGTTGGTGATTCAGAAGAAGCTTCTCCAGGTTCTCTGCCCCTCTTCTTGGTGACCCTTTTGGCAGTACTCAAAACCTGCTTTGCGACCTTCTCATCTGTGAATATAGCCTGGATAGCTGTGATGGAAGACTTTGCAAGTGAGTCTGAGCTGGATCAGAAGTCAGATCACTTTAATGTTGGGCCAGACCTAGAGAGACCGCTCTTGCCTTGTAAGGTTGGCGCTCTGAAGGTCCTTAACCTTGCCCATGGCCATTGGAAGCGGCACTTTCGCATCTTGGGAGAGAAATCGTAGCAACGCCTGAATCTCGGTTTTGGTAGTCATCTTGATTTATCAACGATTGATGAATGCCCTAGATGGAGAGAAGCCCGAAGCGTGAGATTGAAAGGCGTCTGCACTACTCGTGACCGGACTTTAACTTTAACTCCGTAGCCCTTGCTTAAAGCTGATCGGCGGAAACTATTTGAACCAAGGTCTGATCTCTATATTAGTCTTGCAATCGCCGTCGCCATCGTGAGCTTCAGTGATCATTGTCGAGTTCAAATCGCTATGGCAAAGGATTCCAAAATCAAAGAGTTCCCAGACATTAGCAATAAACTCACAGCACCGACCAAGAAGTCCGTCTTCGAAAAGCAAAAAGCGGAAGCGGAAGCCAAGCGCCAAAGAGAGCAAGAAGAAACAGCAGCTGTCTATGAGGATTTTGTGAAATCATTTGACGAGGAGGATACTGGAGGGAGATCAAGTGGTGGACCTATCAGAGGAGGGGCCGTTGGCGATCGAGGAGGTTTCCCAGGACCTGGAAACAGACACTATGCTGGACCACCTGTTGGAAATGTCGGCAGAGGTGGCTTAGGCGGAGGACGTGGTAGTGGACCGGGCAGTTTGGGGCCACCTCCAGTATCGATGTCACGCAAAAGGGCTTATGATGGATCGCCACCTACGCAAAGGGAAGGGCTGTTTGCTTTCGAAGATGCTAGAGAAGATCCAGCAGACCCCAAGACGGCTCTACAGCACTCGGACGACAACGACACGGGCAGTCGTACGAGGACGCAAGAAAGGGCAATACCAAAGCCTACAATTCGTCTGTCATCTCTGCCACCGGGTACTTCGCCAGCCGCAATCAAAGCAATCCTGCCCTCAAACTTGACTGTGGACGGAGTACGAATATTGCCTCCATCTGGAGCCGCAGCAACAGAGCGAAAGTCTTCATCAGCGGTCGTTACCCTGGCTAAAGATACTCCTGCGCTCGATATTGATGCTGCCGTTACTGCATTGCAGAACCGATACATGGGCCGTGGTTTCTATCTATCGCTTTCGAGGCATTTGTCTTCGACTTCGGTAGGTATTGATACGCCGTCATTGGGACTCTCATCTTCAACGACCTCTCTCCCATTCGGTGCGCGTCCTATACCGCCTGCCAATCTGGGAAGACCACCCACAGGCGGACATCGCGGCGGATTTGCTCCACCGTCATCGTACAACTCAGCACAATATGGGAGAGGTGCTCCTCAAGTCCAAGTCAACGTCAATCCGCCAGGGGATCTCAAGCAGCTCAAACTTATACATAAGACTCTAGAGGCGCTACTGACTCACGGGCCCAAGTTCGAGGCTCTCCTTATGAGCCGAAAGGATGTGCAAACCGACGAAAAATGGGCATGGCTATGGGATCCTCGGAGTGCTGGCGGTGTATACTATCGCTGGAAACTATGGGACATTCTCACAGGAGCATCGAGAAGGAAAGGACGCAACTTCGCATCTCCGCAGCAAGTCTTTGAAGGTGGAGCAGCATGGGCCACGCCGGAGAGAGGCCTGCCTTTCGAGTACACGACCTGCCTGGAAGACTTTATTTCAGACTCGGACTATGACTCATCTGAAGACGAGGACTCTGGAGACGAAGGACGTAGAAGATACGCTCACCACCACGGAGGAGCACCCCCACCCGATGGACCCAGCCTAGATGCGGACAGCGAGGCCTACCTCAACCCACTTCAAAAAGCGAAACTTACCCACCTCCTCGCAAGGCTTCCTGTAACAAACGCCAAGCTCCGTCGGGGCGACGTGGCTCGCGTAACGGCTTTTGCAATCCAGCATGCCGGCGAAGGTGCAGAAGAAGTAGTCCAGATGATTGTATCCAATGTACAAAAACCCTTCGCTTTCACCAGCGCCAATCCAGACCGTAAGCCCTCAAACGAGGAGAAGGACGACGATACGCCCGCGGAGAATACGCCCAACCCTTCAACCACAGAAAAAGAAATAGAAGACCTTTCCCCCGCCAAAGTAATAGCTCTCTACCTGATCTCCGACATCCTCTCCTCCAGCTCCACGTCTGGCGTCCGCCACGCCTGGCGCTATCGCCAACTCTTCGAAGCCGCTCTCAAACGGCACAAGACCTTTGAACATCTCGGCCGCCTGGACAAACGCATGAATTGGGGCCGTCTGCGCGCCGAGAAATGGAAACGCAGCGTGCAAAGCGTGTTGGCGTTATGGGAAGGCTGGTGCGTCTTCCCGCAGGCAAGTCAGGAGCATTTCGGAAGCGTCTTTGCCAATCCGCCGCTTACTCAGGAAGAGGAGGAAGCGGCGAAGAAGGCCGGCGAGGAGGCGGACAGGGCGGCGGAAAAGGCGAAGAGCAGGTGGAAGACGGTGGATGAGCGGACGGCGGAGAGGGAGGCCGAGATGGCGAAGCGGGCGCAAGAGGAGGATAGGATGGATGTGGACGGTGAGCCGATGGTCGAGGACGACGGAGACGTGGACGGCGTGCCGATGGAGGATGAGGACGTGGACGGCGAGCCCATGGTTGATTCGGACGATGACGAACAGCCCGGTGCTGCTTCTCGGGCGAGAGAAGCGGTGGAACAGCCCAAAGCGGAGCGGTCGAGGCGGGAGGCATTGGCCGCTTCCATTGCCGCGAGGCTGGGGAAAGGATCTGCTCAAGAAACGCAGAAAGACGTCTCGCCCGCTGCAGTGGCACGGACACGGAGGCCGAAAGCGGCAGATATGTTTGCGGATTCTGACAGCGAGTGAAATAGTAACATGCGCACTTGGTTTCGTCAAATTCTAGCATTGCACGTAGGGATAGCGGATGAGGCCCAATGTGCAGACCATTGAGCATCCCCAAAAGAATTTGGCAGACGGGGAAATTTCGATTTCAATTCCAATAATATATCATTCAACCTCTAACCTCTACAACAACCCGATAAATAGAACCAACACCCTGCTATAAAGAAGACAGAACATACATACATCTTACCTCCTAATCTTCCTTTTATTTTTTCTTTGAGAGAGAGGAAAGGACCAAAGGCAACCGCAGTATTCACACTCGAAAAACGTAGCTAATAGAATCCCAAAGGATGGGAAAGGCTGGGCGCGGAGTCGGATTGCTGAGGGATGATTTCGGGTAGATTGATAGATAGAGGAAGAGGAAGGAAGGATGGGGGGAGAGGGGAGGGGTGGCTGGAGCATATTGAACGTGTCTGTATGTCTGCAGCTGCGTTTCGAGAAGAGAGATCGCAGTGGTTAGTAAATGCCGCTCAAAATATACTGCTTAAGGGATCAGTCGGTCTTTGCTATTGCTAGCTCGATGAACGAGGAAACGAAACGCAAGAAGCAAAGCTATGTTGAGATGTCTTCTTGACCCGCTAATGCAATTGGATTCGTACGAGAATCGAACGTTGCAGCCACTGCTGCAATACTGCTTTGTCTAAATGCGTATTGTTTCCCTGGAGCGTAGAGCCATTGAATAAGATGCTCTCCGCTCAATGTGAATAAGAAATGCTGATCCGCCGGACACGGGATGTTTGATCCACCAACGCGCGTACATATTAGTTACGAGTCACAGCACCAACACCATGCTGCATTATTCAGCCCTAAAGCATACCACCACGAAGTCAACCACCCTTCACATTCAGCTCTTCGTTTCAAGTCTTCTCATATCATAACAGCAGCAAGTCCAATGGCACCACCAATCATGCCCCCCACGGCCTCGATTCTGCCAGCACCGCTTGTGCTTTTCGACGATGCGGTAGGGCTTGGGGCAGTTGTACTGGAAGCGGTAGACGAAGTAGCTGCAGCAGATGAGGTGCTAGCAGGGAGAGCCTGGACGTCGGTAGGCTTAAGGGTGCCACAGGTCTTGCAGGCTTGAGAGCCGGGGTTGGCGATACGACATTGGGCGAAGGTCTCTTGGCAGATGTGGTTGGGAAGGGTGTCTTGGTAATCCGCTATGTTTGCCGGGCCGGTACCGTTGCTGCAGGTGCAATTGTAGGTGAGCGAAGACTGGAAAGGGTTTCTGTTAGCTATCGTAGCTAGAAGGTGTTGGGTTTGATCAAGGGATTGGGAGTGGGAGAATGGGATGGTTTGTGATGGTGTTGGCGACGGTGATGTTACAGCTCTCAAGATTCTTGGAGGACTTACGCCAATGCAAGAGTTAACTTTGTTATGCGCCTGTCCACCGCATAAAATTGGACAATTGGCGAGCTCGCCTTGACACCATTGATCTTGATTCCAAGTCAGCAGTGACCTTGGCATTGTCACGAAGATTGGAGCGGAAAAGAGGTAACATACTCTTGGTGGTCAAATCGACCGAGTTGGGATCGAAGGTGGTGTTGCTCTGCGCGGCGACAAAGCTCAGGACGAGCGAGGTAAACAGCAAAGTGAGGGACAGCATGTTGACTTGATAGTGCTGTTTCGCTTGGAGGATTGGTTTGATCAGAGGGATTGATTGACTTGATGTCTGATGCAGACGATGAGGATGATTGTGATGATGAGGATGAGGATGAGGATGAAAAGGCTATTTGATCTGATCAAACGAGTGTTTGCTGTTGTTGGAGTAAGGGAGGAGAGAGAACTCGTAATGGAGCTTGCTTCGGGCGAGATTTGAAACTTTGAAATGTCTTGGCGGAATAGTATAGCTACCTTACCTAAAAAGGTTAAGAGCCTAAAATCTAACCGCTCCAGAAAAATAAAAAATGAAATGGAAGAGGGAAGCGCTAACAATTGTATTTAAAGCTGTATAAAATTCGACCAACGAGGAAGGATGTCTTCCACCTCCCACTCCATAGTGATCATGTATACATAATCTCGCCACCTCCTTTCATCTCGTCCAACACAAAGACATCATCCCATCACGGCATGTAGCCATTCGCCCTCTTTATTGTGCTTAAAACCTGGCCCCTACACACGGAGCTCTAGTGGGGATCGATGAAGATATCTTGTAGAATTATCACACACATGCAACTCTCGGTGAATGTCGCCCGGAGGATTGGAAAAAGAAAAGAAGCTGGTGCGCATGAATATCCTTCAGATCCCATTCGAAAGAAGGCGCCTCATTTGGTATGCCGTGGGGAGGGCATCCAAGGACCTCGGTCTCACATGCGCTTTGATAAAAGCAATCATCTCTTCCCTTCCCGTAGAACCATGAACAGCATCTACACACACTCGACATATCATAACTCTTCTTCCATTTCCTCCGTCTTAGATGCCTCATCTGGTGCCTGTGCTCCCACTTGGCCACCAAATATGACCTTTTCTTGTGTGGACAAGCCTAAGATATCGCCAAAGCCAGGCTTGTCTTGTGCCACCGGTCCAGCACTAGTCTTGTCCTGCTCAATGGCTCCAAGCACATCACCGTTGACATTGGATAATCCCAGTCCGAATTTCGATCTCACAGTTTCCTCCTCCAGTCCAGAAACGCTCGCTCGCTGCCTCTTGAGTGGGCTTCCGATCATTGCCTCCTCAGCTGCTTTGGAAGAGCTTCCGTCATAAACAGTACTGGGTAAGAAGGTCGTGGGTGATTGCGCTACGTTTTGCTGATGAGGAGGAGTAGAACCCGCTGTAGGCGTGTTGGACGGCGGAGACTTTCTGTGAGCAGGCGCAGGCGAAGGCAAGTCCATCTGATCCCACGAATGCTGTCGTTTTAACTAAATTGACTGTGAGCGCTTGAGGGTGTTGATCAAGTGATTGAAGTATGCATACCCTTATCTTCTGGACGCCTTCTGCCAACTCGCCTTGGCGTCTGGCGTCCTCCGGCGATAACATGCCATTGGCGTCCTGGATGTCGTCCGGCTCGGTCTTCGTCAATACTTCTTTCGGGACCTCGACGTCCTCGTCGCTGTCTTCCTCGTTCAACCTCTTCTTGCTGGCTTTGCTCTTGAGCCCTTCCGTCTCAGATCGCTCATTTGGGTCTCGGAACTTCGAGAAGCCCATGAGACCGTTCGGATTTAGAGGTTTCAGTTTAGCAAAATCGGCTTGCATTGATCTTCGCTTGGCGTTCGAGGTTGCAAGCTTGTCTGGGAGTTTTGGTGATAAGGGAAGGATCCCCATCTTCTGAAGTTGCTCTGGTATACGTTAGATCTGTAGCGTAAATCAATGACGAAGGTCACTTACTCTCGCCGCGGTACAAGAAGGTGAATACAGCGAATGGCTTATCCGGTGGATCGATCCCCGTCACCGTCTGCGTACTAATTGACTTCGGATCTAGTGACTTGGGCTGGGCAAAGCTCGTTGTGTGTTCTACTTCCTCAGTACTGTTACCATCAGGCCTCACGCCGTTCTCATTGCATCTGCCCATCTCATCGTCGTCATCGTGAGCGTCGAACTGAGGCGAATATTCCCCCCTCTTGATCTCTCCAGATGCGAGTACTCTGAACAAAGCAACCTTGATCTGCCCCGTCGATTCCGGTATTGGATCAACATCTGAGTCCGAGCTTGAGCCTGATAGGAACATTTCATCCGAATCCGACATCTGCTCCAAGGGCGATTGGTGATCTGCCCCATAACGAAGCACGCCTTTTTCGGATCGATCTCTTCCCCCCAGCCGCGAGGACTCTGCTTCATCATCTGTGTCTATTCTGAGCTTCCTCCGCCGTCTCTTCTTCTCCATCTTCTGGCGTCGTCGCTCAATCTTTGCGGCTGCATCCTTTCCTTCCAGATCAAGCCCATTCAGCCATCTTTCAAGGCCTACTTCTCGAAACAAGAACTCCCGTTCTGCAAGGCCCCCACCCTCTGACTCGGGTACACCAACCCATCGCGAGTTAACCCATGTCTCCTCTCCTCGTCGCAGAAGCGTAGCGACCTCCTCTTTGGTCCTACCGTCAAAGTAGATATACGCAGCAATGGTCTCGTTCGGTGACGTACTTAGAGGAATGTAAGGACCGATCACACTTCCGTATCTCCCTCGATCCCCTGTGATGCTCGGTAGCCCGCTGACTATTCGAGGCCTTGGGTATGGGTTCTCTGGTGTTGGTTTTGGCTGGGAGTACGGGACATTGAGACCCGGTGTGAGAAGTGTAATAGAGATAGCGAACGTGGATTGCTCAGGTTGGTTTGACGTTGAGTTCTCTGGGATTTTGGCAGGTGGAACAGGGATGTAAGAGCTAATGCGAGAGAATCGGGATTGCTTCTGTATGGAATACTCTGGAAGCGGACCTTCCGGTGTATGGATGCTGACAGCGAGACCCTTGAAGCAAGGCATCGCTGCTAAAGTTGTGCTCTTGTCAGCCCGGAGCCTGGTGAACCGGCTTCTTCTACAGAACTATCGTAGAGCTTTGCTAGCAAACCTCGTTAGTACACGCAAGACACAGCTCCGGGTCCGCTGCAACGACCCGCCTGGCCGATGAACCCAGACTGTATGTCAGTGGGTTTGAGTGTCAGGGAACTGGTCGGTGGGATTCCTCGGGGGCAGGAGAGCTTCGGGAGACACAGAAGTCTTCAGGCGGGGCCTAGATCACAAGAGCTGACCGGTGAAGCTTCAAGAGCGATCATCGCCTCTGCAACCAATACATTACATGTGACAGTGATAAGCCAAGGGGAAGAGCCGAGTGATCAGATCATCTTTAAGGTGTTGTGGCGAAATAATGAGCAATGCTTGTGACGCGGAGAGTCGCTTTCTCTTTAGCTTTGGCGTAGGGCTGAACGAAAATTGGGATACTCTCATATGTGTGAGTGTGAGTCTTGTCTTGCAAGGTCTCGCAATGCTTTGATTTAGCCATTGGGTTCCTTGACCTTTGAGATTGCTCAACAAATACGTCAACAATTATTCTATGCTACTATTGTACCTCCCAAGACCTCACTTCAATATCAAACAAACTCATGAAAACATGCAACGATGACACACGTTGTCATAGAACTCCAGGGGGAACACCTTGCTAATACCTCCAACGCGTTATCCTTGTAAACCCAAGCATATTTTCACCGCCCCAAGTACCCTCCCTGACCGAACCGCAAGGAAGCGAAAAGCGGCGGGGCCAGTGAGTATGCCAAAGGCTCATGCAAACTTAATCCCCCAGCGTCAGTTGGTCGTCCATCCATCCGCACTGACATGTATTCGGATATGTAATCCTCTTGTGCTTGGCTTCCCTCTTCTTGGGGGACCCCGATGGTGAGGCTGCAGGCACTGGAAAAGGCGGAATCCCGGCCATCCCCTGCATCGCCAGATTCTGGACGAGGCCTTGACTTTCAGTCTCGGAAAGGTAAACAGTATTTACAAGTTGCGTATCCGGGTCAATTAAAGGACCAGGTTGATAAGTATTGAGGATCTGCATCTGCTGGCAGTATGCCGGGCTAGGGTTCACTGGGCGGCGTTCTTCAATCTTCACGGATTTGGGATAGGGTGCAGGACTTGCAGGACTTTGGCGCTTTAGACGTGATCCTGAGAACGGGAAGGACCCCGAGCTTGTTGCTGCTGCGCTGGCAGATGCATCCGACGCGCTGGCACTAGCATTCGCGTCCTGAGTAACGAAGATGAAACCTTCAAGGATGGTGTTGTTCCAGTAACAGAACCACGGCCTGTCGACTGGCTTTGCAACCGAGTTGCTCGTCCATTTATCTTTTTCTTGCCGTCCTATCAAGCTTCCGCGTCTTTCCAATCCATTCTTGTAGAACCAACGCTTGAAAAACGACCGCTTCGAGCTTGTTATCCCGCCGGGTATATCTTCTTCGTGGACAATCACAAGCTTGTCGAACTGTTGCTGAAAAACATATGCAGGACCTCTATTGAAGTCGTCTTTGTCTCTCATGAGCACCAAGCTGGCTGGTTGACTGAGTTGCGGAGGCTGAGAGCCATAACGTATATAATCGTCGGAGGGTCTCGCATATGATAGGGAGATAACCGGCGTATTTGAGCTCGTCATGCTTACTACCATACTCAAATCGGCACCAGTCGCGCAGTCCCAGGCACAGCTTTGAGCACTGTCGTTCAGGCATGACTTCGTGTTGGAGATGGAATTGTTTAGAGACACAGCAAATGTGCCAGTTGGAAGAGCTGGAAGGTTGGCTGGGGTGGACGTAAGCGGTACCGCATCTGGTGGACTTGACATTATAGTGGCGGTGACTGTGGCAGTTGGTGCGCTGCTTGAGTAAGTTAGTAATAGCAGAACCGAGTAACTTGATGTATCTTACGCTGAGCTTGCGGGGGCTGTAACGGTATGTGCAGCTTCTGGCTGTTGAGATACTGCTGCTTGTTCGAGGTGTCTATGGGCTATCATGCCCCCAATCCCCCCTCCCATTATGACTGCGAGGATCACGACCGCTGCCATAACGAACAAGAGCCAACACGGTAGCACCCCGCAACAGACTCTAACTCTTCTTTTACTCCTTTCTCGGACCTTTTCCTTGAAGCCCCCACCTTCATCTTTTGAAAGGATGGCAGTGGCAGTAGTCGAGTTCAATTGCGTGGAGCTGTCAGCGAAAGGGTCTGTGAAATTCGCGTCGTCTCTTGAGCTATCTGGATTGTGCCTTGGGCTGTTCAATGTCTCCTCTGAATCGTCTGGTATGGCGTGCACAGCGCTTCTCCTGACACTGCCTAGTCCTGACGTATACTTAGGTGGTATGCTGTTAGCGAATCGAGTATACGGTGGGAGTTGCTCCGCATAGCCATCCGGGCCTATAAGATCGTCTATATCTTCTCCATCAGGCCCAAGCCGTCGCTGGTACTCCCGGTCCATGCCTGGAAAACCAGCAACAGAAACTTGCTCAGCCTCCGGGGCGGTATTTTGCGGGTACATGCCGTAGGGTTGTGTGGGTCCACGGGGTCCGGAGTAAGACCTTTCTGGTGGTCTTATGGTTGAGGTTGTTGCCATGCTTGGAGTTCGCGTTGGTCCAATACCTTGCGGATACATTGTATATGGATGGCTAGGTCCCATTGCTCCTTGATAAGGACTCTGTGCGCGAGCCAAGTCCGACGTCGGTGTGGTCCTTGTTGATATTCGTTGGGCTGAGGTATAGCTTCCCAGGTCTGAACCTGTTTCACTCCGTTGTGATCCTCTGCTTCTCCATAACCGCGAGTCGAATGATTGTTGTCTGTACGATGATTGCCTGGACGGAACGGAGAGTGAAATGCCGTCGTGACCATCGTCACGATCCAGAGTCAGAGGGGTTTCTTCAAGGCCATCGACTACTTCATCGAGCTCCAGCGCGAATCGATCGCTGAACACATCTGTTTGCGTAGAACGGAGAGAACCTCCGGCTCGTGATGGACCGTCGAGGGTTGAATGTCGGTCGGCCTGGGTTGCCATTTGTTGAATACCTGTTCTGCGCAGTCTTGGACAACGGCCTCAGAACCCACAGCGGCGCCAATTAATTTCTACAGAACGTCAATGCATTCTCGGCTCTCTCACTCTCTATCTTGACTCTTGTCTCGATTCCGGCGGCCAAGGTGACGAACTGCAGTGGTTGAAGATTGGGAGTTGTGGGCAAATGGAGGTGCGCTCGGCCGCCGATCAGGGGCTTGGCATGGCGAAACGGCTTCCTCTTTTCGCGATGATGTCAAATTCTTTGCACGTGTGTTCTCTCCAATAATAACCACGAATTGCATGCGTCTACATTAGGTGTTATGGCATTCCCTGCTTATCTAGTACCAAGTATACATATATAAAATACGTAACAGAGACTGCCGGCCTGTAGGATGGGTTTGCGTGTACTCTGTAGGGAGGGTATGATTCCGCTCCAGTACAATTCCATACGCCGGATTGTCAAAAGGGTTGGAGTAACGAATTAAGAAAACAATAAGACTTGAGCACCGCGCATAGTTCGCCGACAGCATGCTCTGGGAACTAAGGTACTGCGGAGTATACCTCGTACTGCGCCAAGGATAATTTACCGTATCTCTGGTAATATATATATTCCGTATCAGAATCAGCTGGACAAGGTCTTGCGTAAAAGGAAGATATGTGTCTAGCCACCTGTGAGACAGCCATATATTGTATACATCGACGGTCTTAATTTTCAGATACTATGCCATGGTGGTGCTATTAAGAGCACCAGAGGAACCCCAGAAATCTATCACAACCCCGCGCATGCTTGGTTTGGATATGCCGTACTTGCTGTGTCCGACGCCGGAGATGAACGCGTTGATAGCAGCTGGATACTGACCGCCATATGGGATACCATCGTCCTCCACGTTTCAAACCTGCTTGCAACGGAGACCTAGGCTTTGATTTCGTACTTCCGCTTGAACATCTCATCGACTTCTGTCAAGTAGTATGTCCCCTTGGTTATAGTCTCGGGGTTGCCCTTGGGGGTGTAACCCTTCTGCAGATGTGCCTTTTCTCTAAGCACGCACATCTACCGTGTCGTCAGCCAGTACGTACCCGCGTGCCTAATGACATACGGCTTACCTCATCATACGTCTCTGGAGGCACTGTCCTTCTCGCATCTAATCTCTTATGCAAATCGAGTTGCTTGGCCATTGGGGTAATGTCCCCTACAACCTTCATGCTAAAGAAAGAGCTAGCAAGGCCGCTTCCGTAACTGAAGAAACCAACGCGCCTGCCCTTGAATTCCTCGCTAGGCACGTTGCTCAGTAGAGCCACCAGAGAACCGTAAACGCTGGCACAGTACATGTTACCGCACATCGTAGGCACCTGAATACCAGGCTGTACTCTCGTCTGGAACTTTTTCTTGCTAAGAGCCATAAAGGTCTTCTCGAGGGTCTTGTCGGTCAATGATTTCTCGTAGCTTAAATCTTGAAGCTCCTTCGGCACTGAGTCGAACGCTGACTGTTCCGGATTGACTCGGTAATCGTTGTAAAACAAACGGGCGTAGGATTTGGCAACCAGTTTGCAAGTTGGTGAATGGAAAAGCACATGGTCGAAGCGGTCAAGTGGAGTGTTGTTTAATGACATATCATGCACGCCATTTGCAACCCCACTCCTTTGAAGAGACGCTTCGCGTTGATTGTATGCCTTGTAGCAAGCGTCCACTGCTTCTGTATAACAACTGACGGAGAAATGGCCATCGACAACGGGATACTCGGAAGTCAGATCTGGTTTGTAAAAGTCGTACGCATGCTGCATGTAGGTACCCCGCTTGCCTGGCTCGAAAGCAAGAGGCGCATCGGGACCGACTAGCATAGCGACACAGCCCGCACCACCTGTAGGACGGGCGTTGCCCTTCTTGTAGAGGGCGATATCTCCGGTGCAAACAATAGCGTCGCGTCCATCCCAGGCAGAGGACTCTACCCAGTTGATGGCGTTGAAAAGCGCGTTGGTGCCCCCATAACAAGCATTGACAGTGTCCACTCCCTCAATGTTGGTGTTGCCGACGTCTTGGAACAATTGCATCAAGACCGACTTGACCGATTTGGATTTGTCAAGGAGTGTCTCTGTGCCAACTTCTAGACGGCCGATGGAAGTGGGATCTATGGAGTATTTGCGGAGAAGGGCTGAAACGGTTGTGAGGGCGAAGGAGTAGATATCTGGAACATGACTTGATCAGGCTCCGGGTAATATAGACTCTTATACTGTTCGAACTTACCTTCTCTGTCATCGCAGAAACTCATCTTGGTCTGTCCAAGACCGATTGTGTATTTCCCCTGGCTAACGCCATCGAACTTTTCCAGCTCGGCTTGGTCGACGCACTGTAACGTTGAATCAGTCAAGTCTTCCATGGTGCCAACAGAGGGGCAAAAACATCGCAGAGGAGTCTTGAAGATGTACCTGGCTCGGGAAATAGATTTCAATGGCCTTGATGCCGATGTTCTGGGGTCGAGATGCCATACTGGACGTTGAGAGTGAAAATTTCTTCAAAAGATTCGGTTTTAGTGGACACAGCAATATGGCAGAGACCGATGCAGAGGGTGGGCTGCAGCAATTGCAAGCACTCAGAAGGCGAAGCAGGAAATTGGAGCTTGTTCGAGGAAGTCAAGCGATGGAGAGGGAGATGATAAGACTACCGAAGGAGAGGATATAAGAGACAGTCCGAATCCCATGTATCCACAGCTAAGCCGTTCCTCCTTCCTTCTCGGGTCTCACAGGATTCAAAGTGGGGAAATTTTAGGGAGCAGTCTGTGAGTGGGTACTTCGTACTTCTACAGTTTATATAGGAGCTCAATCGGTTCTCCCCGGAGCCGAATATCCACGCACGCGGGGGACAGATATGGTTGAACCCGCCAAGCAATGTCAGTCTTTCAAAATTTGTATGAGTCGATCGATACTCCTTCGACCTGATTGAAAATGCAATAGCAAATTCTTAAGTGATCATTATCTACAGCTTGTTCACCGAAAATCTTTGCATCAGATTCTTCATTGTGGAGTTATCTAATGTATCAAGTACTTTATTCCCAGTTTTGGGGGGTTGGATATTTAACGATTTATGTCCCCTGCCAAGCCAAAAGTGGATTGTCGATGTGGCCCCCCACGAAAGCATTCGAAAATCTACAATCTCTTATAACACTCCACTAAATGCCTTATACATAACACACTTAGTATAGAAGTTGATCTTCTAGCTAAACGCTACAGTTTTTGTCTCAAACACTTGGCTGTATCTCCATTGGTCACGAAGTTATCCGGAGTTTTCGGTTCCCTTGCATCAAACGTAGCTTGCCCGCGGCTGCGCTAAGCTTCCCCAGGCCTTTTGCCGACGGAAGGTATATCGGGTGTGCGGGTCAAGTTGAATACAGTCGACTTCCGATATACCGGAACGAAGAAATCTGACGCAGTAGTCCGTTATAACGAATATTCCTTTATATCGAATGTACACTAGTAGATTAACACTAGTCCTATTTAGGCCTGCTATGTATTCCCAAACCAGCTATCTAACTTGCCTTGATGCAAGATAGTGCTCCTAGAGAGGTGAAGCTCTCTTTCACGCCGTCGTAGAGCCTTTGTAAGAGCTGGATCTCCAGATTTCTACTGTTCTTCGTATAGTTTCAAGGTTTGTAGAGCAGAGAGAGCCTCTTGAATTGACACTATAAGATATATAGTAGTTTCTTCTAAATTTTTTTTTTTTAACCTCTATCGTAAAGATTATAGTACTCTTAAGATATAAGTCTTAGTTCTTTATTCTTTAATATTATGTCATGGAATATTTGATCATATGGACGTAGGGCTGGTCATGACTAGCCTTGGCGCTCGCTTCTCCGTACTTAGTTGGCGCACACACACGTAGATAGATCAACAATTCATAAACACCACACTCATTATTGAATCACATTAATATTGTTCCTTGATATATTAGATCTATTAAAGTCTCGATAATAATACTTAATTAGCTAAAAAGAATCTTTTATTATATTATAATTATAACTATTATTAACTATATTAATTCGTCACTCGATATCTCTTTTATAATAGTAAATTTTAATCTTATATAAGTAGAAGTTATAGCTAATATACGTATAAAATCGTTATCGAGTCTTCTTAGTTAATTTATAAGTATTTCGAGTCTTCTTTTCTTAATAAGAATACTTAATTCACTAGATCTCACGCTTCTTATACTCGCTATATGTGAGAGCGCTTTCCAATTGTACCATAAAGCTAAAAATATGACTCATACGGGTCGGAAAGGTGTGGTATCTATTGAATATAGTCGTTTTCAACTTTTTTTTAACTTTTTTTAAAAAATTATA